>CAJQZJ010034075.1:7602952-7636019 GCA_907164525.1 Lophiomys imhausi | reverse complement strand
GTGCAGTTTACAGCTATTGGGTGTGCTTTAAGGGGAGTTAGCAGGCCTAGGGCATACAATCAAGTTTTCCCTCCAGTCCCTGGCACCAGTGTGGCCTACAGGGAAGCGGGCAGAGTTGTGGTCTGGAAAATGTAGCAAGGGTCTCTATTCTTAACAAGAGCTAACATAAGTATTTATGTATGTATATATTTATGTATTTAACATATGTATTTATGTACTATTCCAGGCGCCTTAAACAAACTGTTTCCCTTTATACCAACTGGACTGGGAATAAGCAGATACATAAAGTAACTTATTCAAAGAACCCTAACCAAAAATATGAAGTGTAAAGCAGTTGTTTCTTTAAATCTGTGATTTCCATTGTAGTAGACTGACATTAATATCTATGGAATAAAACTAATAGCTATATTACTTTCAAAGATGTAAAAAGATTTAAAATAACTGTTAAGTACTTTTGTGTCAACTTGACACAAGCTAGTCATTGGAAAGGAGGGAAACACAATTGAGAAGATGCCTCCATAAGATCTTACTGTATGGCATTTTCTTAGTGATTGATGGGAGAAGGACTTTCAGAAACAGATGGTAGAGCTCCATAGTGTGTCCAAGTTCCTCTCCTTGTCTGCCATATTACCCCCTTGAAAAAGACTTAGTGTTTACAAGTAGAAAGGAGCAGAAAACTTCACCCGTGAATACGCAGATATAAGTATACAAGTCACTCCTCTTTAGGTTGTGGGAACATTCCATCACCTACAGTGTGCACACTTTACTTTTACTTCCCTGTCTGCTTACGTGCCCTAAGAAACCCTTGTCTCTGTGGATAGGGATTAGCATGTCTGTAGGCTTATCCTTGTGGCCAAGTAATTTGATTGTACAATACTGTTTGTTAATCAGTTAATGGCTGCTGTAATTCCCACTCTTTGTAAATTTAAACATTCATATACATGTTCTTGTGTGGAAATGTATTTTCACATTTCATATCTATAGATACAAAATGAAAATATATGTAGGAGTGAAATTGCAGGATCATACAGTAAATCTATAACTATTTGAGGAATTGCCAGACTGTTTAAGGTGCTTTGTCATTGTACATCCTTCCTAGCACCGTATGATGGTTCTATATACTTTTGATTCCTCAGTATTTTCTACTTAGTAGGGTAGTCTTATTGTAGCAATACTAGTATGTGTACAGTATCTCACTGTGGTTTTTGATTTACAATCCTCAATAATGTTTACTGACCATGTGTGTATTTTTTCCTTGGAGAAATGCCTGTTCAGGTCTTTGTCCATATTTCAATTGGGTGTAAGGGTGGTTTTTATCATGTTTTGGATACAAGTCCCTTATTAAATAATAGATGTCATTGTTTCTTCACATTGTCAGCTGTCCTTGCTTTCTTGATGGCATTATGTGAAGACACGTTTTCATTTTTGGTGACATCTATTCAGTTTCTTCTGTTGCTTATGTTTTAGTGTCATAGCTAAGAATCCATTGTCAAATCATGTGGTGATTTCTCTCAGCTTTCCTCTAATAATTTCATCATTTTGACTCATAGTCTGTGATGCACTTATTTTTACATTGTTTGAGCTCACTGTTAAATTTCATTGTTTTTGTATACCCTGTGAATGGCTTTGGCAGGCACCTTTGTTGGAAATGTTTCATTTGTCTGGAGTCTCACTGATCTGGCCCTGCCCTTACACAGCAGCACAATGTCAGTCATTCCTTTGTGGATTTTTTTTTTTTTTACTCTATTTTAGGGAAACTAAAAATTAAGGAATTAATTCCTAGTCCTAGTCAGAGACCACTCAGTCTCTTAAGGTATCCCTGTATATCTGTGGAGATGCTCAGTATGAAATTCCAAATGCTGTCTAAGCACAGTGCTTTCATTATGGTGCTCAGCTGTGCATAATAGTACAGCATGGCTCCCCAGGACCTGCATCCTAGAGTAACAGCTATTGTTATCCTAGCTTCCTGTCTCATCTCAGGAATCAGTATTCTCTTTCATCAGTTGAAGTTACTAAAAAATATATAAGTTTTAAAACATTAACACACATTTATAGGTATGTAGTACTAGAGTATATAGTTGTGTGTATTTTAGTCATTTTTCATGCAGATGTTAACTATCATGTATAAAGAGAAGGAATTTTTAAAAAGAAAATAGAGAAATAGTAATTAAGGCATACTTTGCACAAATTAGTTTTTTTGCTGTAAAAAGTCTTTACAAATATTTTTCATTTCAGTTATGTTTTACTCTGTTAAAAAAAAAAAACCTAATTCCTGGGTCTTAGCAACATAAAATACTAACACTATATAATAGAGAATATAAAACTCTGTGGTTCTATAATAAACCGTTAAATACATAAAAACAGCTTAAATGACTTTAAAATTTCAATCTGTGTTTTTCAGAACATATTTTCTGAGTTTATCACAATTGAAATGTTATTTCATGGCAAAGCTTTAGAGGTCTTCACTACTGCTTACCAAAATATACAAAAGATTGATGAGGATGAAGATCTAGAGGTAGGCCTACATCTAAACTCAGTTCTGTTAGTGTGGAAATGTTTAATAGCTTTAGTTTATTTGGCTAATAGTCTATATTATTTGTGTGTAACCCAAATAACTGATTTTTTGTGGTTTTCCATTTATACTTTGTTAACAGATGACTGTCACTGCCTTGAAATACGCTAACATTTTCACTCTTTTAAAAGATTATTGAACTTTTACATGACAATTATAGCAAATATTTATTTAATCATTGCTTTGAACAGATCTATGCATTTTAACTATGCTAATTACCCCACTAACATTAGTTTTAAAAATACTTATTTCCTCACTCTAAGGATGAGAAAAGTGAAACACAATAAAGAAATTTCTCAGAAGTCTGATAGCGAGTTTAGTAGCACGGGTGGGAGTCAACTCTAAAAGTCTATCAGAATGCTGCTTGTATTCAAGGCTACAACTACAGTTGAGTATGAATGACTTGCACAATTTCCTGCAAGAAAAAATACCTCATTTAGTAGCAACTTCAAGTGATCTCTGTACCTTTCCTGCAATACTCGAGTCCCCTTTACAAGCCTGTCTCCTTTCTTTAGCATTCCTGCTTTGTGGACTGATATTTGAGTTAAGATCTTTGATCCTTAAAGTTTTTCAGCTCATCCCAAAGGCCCTAAATATGCTACACTGTCCTCTTTAGAACCCATTACTGCTGTTCATCAGCTAGCCAAGTAGGTTGTGTATGGGGTAGATGAACACTGAGAGTTTCAGGGTTGTGTAGTAGATGTATTTGTTAACTTTTTCACATTCTAGTGAAGTAGTACTGAACAGATTAACTTCATCATCATGATATAAAGGAAATTATGCTCCTTATTCCTAAGATGTCTGAGCAACAACTGCAGCACCTATATGCCAAGCACCATTCTGAGTGCTGGGATTATATGCATGAAATAGTCTATATTGTCACGGTAAATTACAGTCTACCAGTGATCTCAGAGAAGAAAACAAAAATTCTTATAACAAAAAAGTTTTATAATGCAACCAGTCCCATAACATGTAGGGTGTTGGGGGCGGGGGCGTGTGTAAAGGTTCCAATCTTAAACCCAAAAAGACTTCAGATGAGAATGCCTAGCAAAACTTTATGATCCCATAGATAAAGCAAGTGTCCTGAGGCTATTGTGAATGAAGAACAGTGTACTTTAAATATTCCCATTCATTCCAAAATGAATGGAAGCATAGCCCCCAACCTCCATTATACCAGGGGAAATAGAATGATAGGCATTCTTATAACCTAAAGATTTCTTGGAAACAAGAAAAATGCAGAGAGGGAAATAACCTGGTTTTCTTCATAGTCATACTTTGTAAGAACCATAGATTTATTCCAGTAGCAGTTAACTTTTTGCACTTATTACAAACCATCTTGTTCCTCACATAAATAGCTCAGGCCCATCTCTCCTTCAAAAATAATTTCTGTGCCTTCATTTCAGAGGGTATCCAGATCTTGTGCTTACTACTCAATCTTGGATCATGTTGAAAACTACATTACTAATACATTCATTTTTCTGTAAATCTGTTGTTTTTACAGCAAAGGGTTCATTTTAATACTGGCTTAAATGTTTATCTCAAGGGTTCCATGTCATCTGTTATTTTTCTTTGCTAGAAGTTTACGAAGGAATGTTCAAACAAAAATATATTCCCTCTCAATTCTAGGAGACATGAACCACCCATTTGTTATACCTGGGTGTCAGTGCTCACTGACCTCAAATCTGCTAACCTAACTATCCTTCAACTGTCCTAAAATACAGTTCTTATATCATAAATTGTATCCCTTGATTCCATTTGTTTCCTGCAGTATTGGAAAGCTTACAGCACCAGTTCTCAACCTGTGGGTTATGACCCCTTTGGGGATCAAACCCTTTCACAGGGGTCACCTAAGACCACCATTTACTTTATGATCCATAACTGTAGCAAAATTATAATTATGAAGTAGCAACAAAATAATTTTATGGTTGGGGGGGTCACCACAACTTAAGGAACTATATTAAAGGGTCACAAGATTAAGAAGGTTGAGAACCACTAGCTTTCAAGAATTGTGAGGACAGCCCTTAGTTTGGTTCTTTTCTTCCACAAAAGGAAGATTATGTTTATGTTAGCATTCATTGGGCAAAAGTGAATTCATGTGCACCATTTATTTGGAATAGTTGCAAAGATAAAATAGGGTTCTTCTTACTAGAGAAACTTAAGACTAGTTGTGAAGACATCTGATCAAAAATAGTAACATTATAGTTACCAGTGAGAGTAAGTACAGGAGCTGCTGGCTACTGAATACGGGGAAGATCACATTTGACTTGGCTCTTAAGGACTGGTAAATTTGAGGGACATCCTGCAGAGGAGCCAGTGCTAAAGAGATACAATATAAGGTACAGTGCCTACCTAAGTCAGTTCTGTATAACAGGATAAAGACTGTCAGTGACAGTTTGAGTGACAGGCCTTTGAAGGTCACCCAGAACATGACTCTCGTAGGTAAGAACCACAAAAACAATTTTTAGTTGAGAATATTTTCTCTGCAGTAATATGAGGTTAAAAAGGCTATGAAGAAAGTTAAGTAGAGTCAGTATTTAGAAGTACCTCAGATAAGGAAGTAAGTAGAATGCCCATGCTGCTAGGTATTAAAGCCTTTCATTATAAAACTGAGTCTACACCCAGTGTAGTAGGACTAGTTTTGTGTGTCTATCTTAATATTGAAAAAATAAATATCAAAATTCCACACAAATCATTCCAGGTAGTTAGCAGCTACACAGAGCCAGGAGACTTTTTTGTACATCAAACATTTCCTTCATCTCAGAACATGTTATTGGACAGTTTTAGTCTATAATAGAAGGTATGTGGGAATGTGACTATGGATGTCCAAACACAGCATCTGAAGTATACAGAGAATTCATTAATTGACATTAAACACTGCAGAGAGAAAAAAAGTAACCAAAACCCTTAAAACATATTAAGATGTAAGCAGTATAGATAGGTGCTTTCTGGGTGATATGGCTGTAAACAGATGAAGCAACGGAAGAGGCAAGCTAGCAGTGACTTGCGATGGAGGAAGAAAATGGATCAGGGAAGATAAAGATTTAAGGATTCTGATGAGCAGTGTCTGTGGGATGAATGTCCAATTCTAAACTGTGGGGTGGAAGTGAGGTAAAGTAACTGCTAAATTTTTAAAAAGTTATACCTTGAAGTAATAAAAATAAGAAAAAAATGACTGAATAGATGCTTCTAGCCCAGTGGTTCTCAACCTGTGGGTCACAACATTTTGGGGGTGGAGGTCATGTAAGACCCCCAGAAAACAGATATTTTACATTAGGATTCATAACAGTAGCAAAATTACAGTTATAAAGTAGCAAGGAAGTAGTTTTATAGTTAGGGGTCACCACAACATGAGGAGCTGTATTAAAGGGTCACAGCATTAGGAAAGTTGAGAACCGCTGTTCTAGAGGGAATCTGTAGAAACTAAAATCTTTGTAATTTGTAGTTTTGATAGTGAAGGAAAAATACGCATTGGAAAAAACTTGGAATGACACCTGCTTTTAAAAAAGTGGAATAAAGAAAAGAGTTTGTAGAGAGGTATTTGAAATTCACACCTGATGGATCTTGACTCTTCATATATGTTAGGAATATGAGGTAAGTATAGGAGACAGGAAGGCCTGAGAAACATGGACAAATATTTGAGAGTACTGCCAAGGCAGATTCTCATGCTGTTGGTATCCATGTAAGGTTAGGGGCTCCAGTGTGCAGTGGCACCCCTGCAGTGCCACTTGTGTAACAGCTGAGGGTAGGCAAGGCAAACAACCGAAGACAAATGCATAGCACACTGGTTTGCAGTTGCTTCAGTCAGATGACTTCATGACTACTGTACATCTTGTATCAATTTGCTTGGGTCTAGTAGAATTTCTGCCCTTTTCCAACTTGACTAGATTTGTAATTTTTCCTCATAAGCTTACAATAACCCAAATTTTAAAATGTAATTTGGTTATCTATTCATTTAGTATCTACTTTATAATGTTGTTTTGTATTGCAATAGGTTTTCCGAAATTCTCTGTATCTACCAGATTATCCATCACGTTTAGATATTGTAAGAGCAAATTCAAAGTCACCTCTTCAGCGATCACTGTCAGCTAAGTGCACATCTGGAACTGGACAGGTGAGCTAAACATAAAAAATAAAATAAAAATACTGCAAAGGAATTCGAGTTGATGACTTTGGAACAGTTCAGTACTAAATATGTTTCCCTTGTTATGTGAGGGAACTACATGTATTATCTCCAACTGTAGTTCTTCTGAAAAGGAAAAGTTTCTATAATCACACTCTACTTACTCTGACACAGAACACTGAAGAAACAGATGGGAAAGACAGAACAGTACTAATGTAAACTTGCTGTGTCTAATATGAACACAAATTCTGAAGTCAAACAGCAGCTTATTGATCTGTAGAAACTATACCTAATTTTTCTAAACATAAGTCATGGACTTGGCTCTTCAGATCAACAGCTAAAACCATAATGTAACTGTAATGTACCAAAGTCTGGTATTGCCTCAGAATTTTAAAACTGGACAAAACAATCTAGAAATTTTAAGTAAAATTGCTAAAGGTAAAACTTACTGTCATTGGATTCTGCGTATTGTTTGTTTTACATTCATCTCTTTCCCCCTAGCCAAATTATATTTCTGTTATTTTAGTCTTGACTAAATTGTATTCCATAAATTTGGTCTTTATGTTCCACATAAAATTCTATTTAAAACTAAATATTATACATCAGTTCAGAATCATGTATACCAGGATATTTTCAATGCTCAAACCTACTAACTTCAGATCAGGTACCTGGGGATAGGGTAGAGATAGTGCCTTTATGTGTCCTGTAAAGATGTTGAGCAACATCTGTTTGTACCAACACAAATCCACACTGTGTCCACCTCTGGTGTCCAAACATTGCTCACTGTCTCCTGGGTGGTATAAATTACCTTCAGAGAAGTTTTTTTTTTTTTTAGTAAGATATCTAAGGGAAGAGTAAGATGTACAGCTGGTAAGTTGGTTTCTACTCATTACACATTATTTCTATTAATATTGCTGTCTGTCTAATTAACATACCTAGTTTTACCATCCACTTTGATGATCCTCATTCTAATACTGCAAGGATTAACTTACTTTAACTTACTTTAACAATCAATTAACAATACACAGTAATGGTAGTTCATGTTACTGAAGCATACTACTAGAATCAAATATGGCTAATCTCATATACATTGACAGAGACTTCAACCTTAAAATTCATAAGGAACTTAGTCATTTTCTGAAATATTTGTTCTATATTCCATTTCCTATGAAAACATATAAAAAGATGCCAAATATGTAAAAACATTTGTCTTTATTTTTTTCGTGTGTTAACGTTTAACAGATAGTAACCTGTCGAACAAGAAAGAATCAACAAGTAGATGATGAAGATGATGAAGAGTTAGATGTTACAGAAGACGAAAACTAATTTTAAGGAAACTTCACATTTCCATTTTCATGTCAAATGACTTGATATCCAGGATCACTTTATACTCACTCGATAGGTTGAACTTCAAACTGAAATACTACTATGAAATGGGGGGGGAAGGGGAATTAAAAGAAATTATGCTGACAAAGAAAATATGAAAAAATTTAATTACATACCAGTCTTTCAATCTCCTATCTATAGTAGTGTATGATTTTTCTGTATATGTTCTATTAAAAATATCGTGTATTTCAAAGCATTTCAGATTTAATGCACTACACACAAACCTATTAAAGGTGCAAAAGTAAGTGGGTAAGAAAAAATGTAATAATTCTTTAAGTTTCTTTCAGGTTAAAACTCCAGGTTTTGAATTCCAGAAGAGGTCAGTTAATAATTCTATGCCCCAATGCCTTAAGTAAAAATTTCTTCTTTTACTTTTATTATAACGTTATGTTTCATCATTTGGCATGTAAATTTAGAGTTTTCAACAAGAATATAACTAAATAAAGGTACAGGATGCTGATACCAGGCTTTGTAAGTGTACATAATGATTAAATTTCTATTTTAAAAGGCCACATTCAACCTTACTGGTTCTAAAACAAAATTCCTCTCACTCTAAAGGCCAGTACATTCTTACTTATATAAGTTATTTATACTTGCAAGGCAAGGGATTTGTTAGAAACGCTGCCTCATAATAAAATGTCATAAAGCATTAAACACACTTTAATATTTTATCAGGCCACCAGTTGATAAACATATATATACTTTATGCCTAAAACTACAAAACTTTTGTTAAATCTGACATTTTCTTTTTGGAAAGAATATGCTTTTATGAATCTCCAAGAAATTATCAAAACAAAAAAGTTTGTTTTTAACAAAGTATTGCTTCCTGAGAATACTTTTAAAATTACTTTGGTACTTTTTAAGATGAAATACTCAGAATGCTTTAAAGCCCTGGGTAGGTATTAAGGAAATGAGGTTATTTTATATTCTTGGTCAGTATTCAAATTTGATGTTAGAGTTGAGAATATGGCATTTCTGTTGCTGCTCAATAAACAATAACTTCTCTCAAGTATCCACTGCCTCATCTATCAAGTTAATAGGAAACAGTTCTGGACAGTTGCTGTTCTTTAGAGAATGTTCTAGAAACAAGAGCCAAGTGTAGTGGTATAAGCTTTTTTCCCTACTACTTGGAAGGTAAAGGCAGGAGGATCAGTTCTTCAAGGTCATCCTTGGATTCAGTGAGTTCAGGACCAACATGGTCTACAGAAGACTGTCAAAAGAAAATGAACATTAAGATTATTTATATACATGTATGTTTACAAAAGCAAAAGGAACATTATATCACATTTTGTGGGCAGTGAGACAAAACCAAGGCCATTATATGTCTAGAACACAAGCAGGAGTGTGAAAACTGGACTGGGGTTAGCACTAGCCTAGCATACATGCAGAGGCCCTGGGTTCAATTCCCAACACCACTTTTTAAAAAGCACAGGCAAAGAACCCAGCGTGTTAAATAGCTGATAGTTAAGCATCTCTGAAAAATTACAATTATCAGAACTGAGAGTTATAAACATCAATAGTAACTATGTAATGTAAAAATAAAAGTAGCAAGTCACTGCTTAATAGCTAATAAAGATGAGAAGCCACTGCTTTTTAACAATATTCTCAGCTATAGATGAACACTTATAGGATGGTTTTATATATAATACAGGATTAAGTTTACTTTCTAGATATGTTTTACTATTTTTTATACACATTCTGAACAGAAAACAAAATGACTTGAATGCAAACTGACATTGGATGTCTTATTAAAAGATCCAGTACACTCCCAGTGTACCTACTGTTAGATAGAAAACTGGCCATGAAGTTACTGAAGCCAGTTAATGAAAACATAAAGCTTTAGGACTGTTCTTTCATCTGTGTAAAACTGTAGTGTACAGTTCCCTAGGGCTGATAAACACGGGGAATATGCTGACTTGCTGCATTTCCTAAGTTCCATGGTATAAATAGTAGCTACTATCATGGCCACTTGAAGCTAAATCAACATGTTACTCAAGGCAGTATTAGAAAGAGATGCATCAAAATAGCTCCCATACTACTGTTTAGGAAACAAGTTTTCTATAATAAATTTTTATAATTAAGTTTACAAAATATTAAGCCTGGAGCTGAGGGAGATGGCTTAGTCAGTAAAGTGTTTGCTGCACCATCAGGACCTGAAAGTCCTGACGAGGCAAATACAGGAAAATCCCAGTGTGTGGCAGGCTAGTCTAGCAAATTGGTGAACTCGTTCCAGCCAGAGACCTTGCCTCACAAAAAAGTGTAGTGTTTGAGCAAGACACCATCATCAAACTCTAGCCTCTATACAAACACGCCAACAAATGTATAGTAAGCCTGATAACTGAGATAAAATAGCCACAGTACTTAATCTGAAAATCAAAGCATAGGACTGAAGAAATGGCTCAGCACTTAGAAACACAAACTGCTCTTGCAGAGGTTCACTTCCCAGCACCCACAAGGTGGCTCACAACTGTCTGCAGTTCCAGGGAATCTGATGCACTCTTAGCTCCACAGATACATGGTGCACATACATACATGCAAAGCACGCTCACATACAAACTATGAAGTACATGAAAACCAAGACACAGTGCTTGTGTTTACCAGCTGGTCTCCATCCACCGCTGCCATTCCACCCAGTGCAGTTTGAAAGCAATTACATTTCAATGATCCTTCACTTTAAGCTTTATCTCAGTTGTATCACTGTGCTTGGCTTAGGTATTCCAAAATATTCATTTCATATGTAAAAGGTTACTAGTTTTTTTTTTTCAAGAAAACTTACCAATTTATCCTATTATTAAGCAGGATATTAACTATTAAAAATAAAAACTTACGCAGGCTTCTCTTAGATTTCTTTAAATTGCTGAATGTTATTTCAGGATACTAGAAATATTCTACTTCTGCAATAGCTAAATGATTACCATATAAAAAAGTTATTTACAATTACTCAGTGTGGCAAATGCCTGGATAAAGGAAGTGGGTAAAACTTTGTTTCATATAAACTATAAAAATCATAAATCAAACTAGAGAAAATGAAGAATTTTGAATTGGAAACCAATATATATAATGTATCCCAAGAAAAACTATAAACTCTTAAGTCACTTTCTCTTTAATTTAGCTAACAATGTTTTAAGTACCATACTTTTTACCATTCTTTAAAGGCAACTTTAAAAGCAAACAGAAGAAAGAAAATACTTACTCCTGAAAATATTTTATCAGGGTCTTACTAAAGTTAAAAATACCATGTAAGAAAATGACACAGCAAAAATATTGATGGACAGGGTCAGGAGTCTGCTGTGGTTGAAATTGATTCTCTAACTTTGATTTAAGGCAACTTGCTTAACCTCTCTACACTTCATTTCTTATTTGTGAAATAGAGGTAATAAACATTGAGATCATACATATAAAGTGCTTATTGCCTAATATAAGTGTCCATTGTCAGCTACTTCTATTATTGTGGATACGGAAAATCTAATTGAATATAAGCAAAATATAGAGTATCAAAGAACTCAAAACTCACTCAGAAATCTTATATTTAGTGATTCTGTGAGTAAATACAAAGTTTTGAAACTAAAAAGAGAACCTAATATAATGAATATAATGAGTCAGTAAATTCTTCCTAGAAAAACTATATCCAGTTGTCATATTCTTCCCAGCCTGAGAGTTCCCCTTTTGCCCTAAACACATTATGTTACTGTCTTCTGAATATTTTGTATTCATCTTAGCGATCTAGTTAGGATAACCCATAGGCCCCAGTGCTTAAGATAAAATAATGTTGAAGAAATCACAGACCTGTATATTAGTATTATTTGGTACTGCTCACCACATAGTTTAATATAGTTGTTGATATAATACCCAGCAACAATTCTTTTGTCTTTGTTCTTGTTATACAAATACAAGTTAATAAGTATTTCAGATGCAATTTTATTTTTATAAAACTTTTCAAAGTTATGAACACAGATTCTAAGAACTTCCTAAGCCTTTCACATCAGTTCACACAATATGTTCATTTTCTGAACTATTTAGAGTTTATAGGAGACCTTAGCACAATACCTCAGACAAATGGGAGTTCTGCAGGCAGGTAGCAATAAAAGTGCCAAACCTGATTAGTCACCCATCATTTCCTTATACAGTCTGAGTAAAAGATGTTAAAAATAAAAATCAAAGATAAATTTACCTTCCCCAAACATTTCTCCACTTTTTACAAAACTCAGGCTTATCCATGACATCAGTGAAACTAATGAATTCAGGAAATTTGTTCTCTCTCCCCTATCAAAGAAAAACAGAGCATATGTAATTTTAAATTAGGGGAGAAAAGGATGTCCATTTGTAAGCAAAAGAAAACCAGATTTACATAACTTTTTTCTCTCTATTCACAGGTTAAAATTAAAAATTGTAATTGGATAATCAAAAATACTTTTTAAAAAACTGTATTTTCACTGCATAAATACTGTAGAAGAAAACTGTGGACTCAGAAAGACTCACTAAAGCAAACTGAGCTTAACTTTGCGGGGACCAACTGGTCTACCACTTAGATCTTTAATAGCAGCTATAGCTTCATTGTAATTTATCATAGCAACAATGGCTTCTCCTATAGGTAATCCTTGCTCATTATACTGTATTGAAATTGAATCGGGTATGACTTTATAACCATGGAAAAAGTCTAAAATTTCATTAGCATTGGCTTTAAATGGAAGATTCATGATCTTAATAGGTATTATTCTCCCTGAACCACAATTTAATTTTAGATCAGGCATAAATTTTCCCTCAGGAAAACTTCCCATATTACACTTTACAAAATCAAACTTGCCACCTAGATGACCGAAGTTCATGAAATGATGGTGACCTCTGAAATCAGATGGGGTCCAAAAATCCTCTCCAGGAGATCTAAAATTATCAGAAAGTCTAAGTTCCTCCTCTGGAACTTCCCTGAGGTGTTCCACAGAGAGCTGCCTGAAGTCCTCATCAGTGGGACATCTCAAATCTTCTTGGGAGGTCCTGAAGTCCTCGTCAGAAGGGTGCCTAAAGTCTTCATCTGCCATTTGCCTGAAATCTTCCTCCCGGGAATGCCTGAAATGTTCTTGGGGTAGCCATCTAAAGTGCTCTTCAGATGGCCTCCTGAAGTCCTCCTCCCATGGGCATCTGAAATCTTCCTCTGGTGGCTGCCTAAGATCTTTTTCATGAGACTGCCTGAAATCATCTTCCGGGGGCCATCTCCAATCCGCAAGAGGTTGTCTCCAGTCTTCCTCCCTAGAGTGCCTGATATGTTCCTCTCGGGAGTGCCTATAGTCTTCTGGGGAGTGCCTGAAGTCCTCAGGAGACTGTCGGAAGTCTTCTGGTGGGTGCCTGTCACACTGTGGGAAATACCCATGGGGATGCTTGAAATTATCCATCTTCCTGAAGTCTTTTGGCTGATAACGAATGCTTTCGGATGGGCCAAATGAACACACTGGTAGATCTTTTAAGTCAAACAGACGGGAACAGTCATCTCCATCGTATGACTGGGAATGGGGTTGTGTCTTCTCATTGGACATCAAGGAAAAATTTACACCAAACTCCTGCATTTGTACCTCAGATATAAGTCTTAACAACACCTCTGTCCCTAAGAATCTTCGTCGGTTTAAACGTTCAGCTTTCATGGCCTGTTCTTCTGATTTAAATCTCACCAGTGCTTCTCCCAAACCAACTCCCTTGTCATCATAAAGCAAATAAATGTCATCCTCAACAAGGGAAAAGTCTTCAAAGAACTTCTGCACTTCAACTTTTGTAACATCAAATGGAAAATTTCTTATATATATGCACAGCTTCTGACCAGAGTAGCCTTCTTCACAGTACTTTTGTGAAACACGCCCAGGTCTTTCTTTCTCTACAGACCCTGGTCTCTTCTTTTCATAACATTCAATGAATTTCACCATTTCCTTTCTAGAAATTGGATCAATGAGAACTGGACGATATTGCAAAACAGTCTTATGCAAACTCAGGGCAGTATTATAATCTTTTAGATTCTTGAACATCACAAAGGCATACCGTGTTCTTCGTTCATCTTTATATAAAAATTTAATCTGTTCATTAGTCAGGTCAGTATCTCTAAAGAGATTTTTTAAATCTCTTTTGTTAATATTTAAGGACAGATTTTTTAAGTGAACATAAAATCCAAGAGGAGAGCGAGAACGTGTTCTAGGAAATTTTGAATGAGACCGTTTACGAACATGTCTATCATTAATCCTTCTTGAAGGATTATGTTCTTCAGATCTCATATGAGGAATGTCACCACCCTTGGTTGCATTACCACCAAATTCAATCCACAGTTCTTCTGAGCCCTGCATAACTTCTATATATCTTGAACCCATGAAACTTTTATGGCACTTAAGACCTCCTGAAGCATCAATACATGAAGCAAATTTTACTATAGCATCACCATTATTTCGGCCATCATGATGTTTTATGAAAATTACTCCATCCACACACAAACCAGAGAAAAAGACACGTACATCATCTTCATTTACTAAGTAAGGCAAACCTCGTAGAAACAAGTAAGGATTCTCAGCCTTCAATGGCCTGGTCTTTCTTGGCCTTAAATCAAGTCCTGTACCATTACTATGAAACCCAGCATCTTGATTAACTGAAGAGCCATATTCAGAATAACTTTCCTCTTCCTTCATAGCATCAATAAAATGATACAGGTTGCCAACCCCTGATGTCTCAGATCCTGGTCGCCCTCTTCCTACACGAACAGTTCTTTTCATTTCTATTGTCTTCTGCATTTCTACCTTGCTACTAAGAAAAAGCTCTACAGATGAATCCTTGATAAACCCTCCTGAACGACTTATGGCACGTCTTGCATCTTCATCTGTTGCAAAAATAATAAAAGCCTCCCCAACTTTCCCTCCAATTATATGTACTCCTCCATCAGGAATAGACAATCCCTTGAAGAAGTGACGGATATCCACAGGCCCCGCAATAAAAGGAAGCCCCAGTAAACGGATGACTACAGCCATGCTGAGCTCAAACCACAGCAATAATGACCTGCAGACAAAAAGGTACACATAATAGCAAGTCTTATTTTTGCAGTACCTTAGCACAATCTAGCTTAATAATTACCTGGTTCCCGCCTCCTTCAGCATTAATAAGTGGAAACAAGTTCACAAAAAAACTGATCTTACTTAATTCTTAAAGAAAACAAACACACTTTCTCCTATCTAAGCATACAAATAAATCAACTGCCTTAAAGAAACATTTCACATCACATATCCTATCCAATAGAACATCAAAAGTATCAAATCTTCCATTGTAAGTCTGCCAGATGCTGCTTCACAACACAACCAAACTACTTTCACAGTCTTGTGTCTCCAACTGGTCTGTCTTTTACTAACCACAATAAAGTTTAGATATTCAGAAAAGCCATCTATGGTCAGTACACAATTTCTGCTCATGATACTCAGCTGCCTAACACTGTGTCACTGGCCACATAAAGAACAGAACAGCGAGTACAAAGAAGATCCAGTAGTCTATCTGATTTTGTCACGCTTCTGTGCGAACCCTTAAACTCTGATGTCTTACCTTTTCCTTTTATTTCTTGGAGACCTGTTAATTCTGTAAAAGCAACTTAACTGTGGAAAGAAAATGAAATATAATTAATCTTTGAACTCTAATCGAATTCAATGCCTGAAATCCAGTACAGAATTACCTATTCAAGTGAAAAAATATAAGGCATCACAATTATGGGTATTACAAAATGGTCTCTTTTGTCCCAAAGAGAAATTAGAAAAATTATACTTCTGAAAAAGGAAGTATAAAACCAGAACAGATAACTGGGAAGTATTAAAAAGTAAAAATGTGGGCTGAAAATTATACTACTTAATTGGAATTAGCATTAGAAAGGTATGAAGGATAAATTACATATTTTGAGTTTAGTAGTGGTTACATGAGTGCATAAATATGTCAAAGCTCACTGAATTCTATCATTAAGTAAAGTCTAAGCTACTATGATGATGCACAGAAGTTTCACATGTACTTAAAAAAACTTTTATAAGTAAAACATCAATTTGAAAACCAAATTTTTTTTGAAGATCTCACATCACTTAACCTAATGATGATCCAAACATGTAGTTCACACTTATATGCAGCTCCCTTGCCATTCTCCACCCCTCCAAACAAAATCCTAAGTCAGACAAGCAACAATTCAGAATGATATAGCAAATAGCAATATGAAAGCTCAAAACTGTAAGTTATTATGCAATAAAACTAAATCAGTGGCTTCCATCTGGATACAATTTTTAGTTCTGCTATCACAAATACATAAACAAATGGCATTGTGATATAATTAAGGCAAATACTATAGCATCCTTAAAATACAAAAAAAAAAAAATCAGTGCCACTCCTTATCCAATATGCTTACAATAGTCAGTAGACTACTAAAATGTATCTCTCTCTCACACACACAAAGTTATATCAACTTTAGAATTTTACTATGCCAACAGCCACTTAAAAACAAACTATCCTACACACTTACATTACAAAAACCTTAATAATATACAAAAGTAAACAATATAAAGAGTAATTTTGGAATATTGTATTGCCAATATAATTTTGGAATATTGTATTGCCAATATTCATTTCTGGGAAAAAAAACTCAACTTAGTATTATTTAAGGAAAATTGCTTGTAGCATTTTTACAAACAACCAAACAATATTTACCAAATGACATTTTTAATATGCCAAATTAATCATAATTAATATTAATGTGCAAATAAAATTTTGTTCTCTTAAACTTAAGTACCACTGTGCACAAATATAGTCCTCCAAGTTTGAAAGGTTGTCTTTAAAGGGGGGAGAGGTTTATAGATTAAACTTAAACTAGAAGTTAATAAAAGTAATAGTACACACTACATTTGAAATTTATTGAGATTTACTATTAAAATATCTTTGCAGTACAAAAAATTCATACCCAACAAGGTGTGAACGACTATAAAAAACTATAAATAGCTCCTTGAATCATCTGTCCACATTCAAATTCCAAGACTCTTATGTAAACTGCCTGGCTGCTTTTTAATTTGTCTGTCCTTAGACTTCTTGTAAATTCGAAGAGGATTTACCTTGACATAAATTCAGTACAAGTACATTCAAGGAAATAAGTGCATACCAAGTTCAAAATGCGACTCGCAACACACCCTAGCTTAAAAACCACTTTATCTACCCTAAAACCATCTTCATTAAGCAGTTTCACAGGCACAAAGCTATTGAATTCCAATCCGAGAGACCTAAAGTCTGTTCTAATTTGCGAAATAAAAGTTAATGTTTAAACTTCTTTGCCCTTGCCACACAGGGTAAGGGGTCATTTACCCACAGACAGTAACATCTAGAACATCTCTGAGAGACTCAAAGTATGTCTCACAACACACTATTTCCTTACAATCTCCAGAAAGTCTACTGACATTAGATTGCACCAAAGGCAGAACACTAATTATCCTGTTCTAGTTTTGAATGCCACTGCACAAAAATCGAAACACACAATAACCCTGTTTTAGTTATGAATACCAAAGTGATTAGTGACCATGGTGATGTCCAGCCACAATGAACTGCTATGAAAACGAAGGGGGGTCCATCAAAATTCATTTAATGATAAACACATTTTAGACAGCTTTGTTAATTTTACCACGCCATCATTCCACTTAAATCACCACCTTAATGAAATGATCTTAAGTGTGCATCTTTTTAATAAAGTTTTAGAGAAAAACGAGAGACTGAACTTAAGAGCTATAATTTCAGATGCACTTGATTTTCGCTAACAAAGTCATTTTATAGACCTAGTGAGAGACAAAAGTTTTGCTATATGCCTCCAACTCTTACTGCCCGGAATGAAGAACCATTAAAATTTTAAACATGAATTTTCCTTGCAGAAAATCTACCCCAGTCTACAAATATTCTCTGATAAAAATCTGTCTTTTATAATGTAGATGTTTAAAATTTTTAAAAATGCATGACCACATCCATAGTCCCGGGTCAGGAACTGTTAAGTGAAGACGATTCCTCAGGACACACGTCCCACGTCATCCATCATTATTAATGGGGAATCCTCCGAAGACATCGATTCGACAGCCGGACGCCTTTGTCCACACTCCCAAGGATCAGAGTTTCCTTCTTTAAGCGCCAGGTCTACTTGCTCTGTCGGATCCGATACTGTCCCCAGACTTGGAGCCCAAATCGTCTTTCCAATTAACCGGGACCTCCCAACCAATGGTGCCTTTGCGTTCCGCGGTCCCGAGGGCAAACGCTCCACCCCAGCTCGCCCGAGGGGGACTTGGTTCCCAACCTCACGGAACCCTCTGCGCCCCCACGGGCCTGCAGGGCTTTCCCGCGCCGCTACGGCCGTGGACATAAAAGAAATACCTAGGCGATGCTCCGAGATCTTGGCTCTCAAGATCCCTGTAAGTGCACACACCGCCGCACGGAGGCTGACGGGAGGAAGTTGGGGTCAGCGGCTCTAACTGCACAAGCCGCGCTCGCCCCGGCCCCGCCTGCCCGTTCTTCCGGCTCGCACCCCGCCTCCCCGCCCGGCGCCCCGAGGGCAACTGCTTAGCACTGGGCAATGAGCACACACCACACCATCGGGGGCTGGCACGCTCCCCGTCGCCGCAGCAGCCTCCCCACGGCCAGCTGAGCCCCGAGGCAGGCCCGGAGAAGATGGCGCCCACACTGCCCTCCCGTCTGGACAAACCGACAGACGGTTTGTCTGCCCATGCGCTCTCCAGGCAGAACCCACAAGCCAGGCGCCCGGACTACTCATGCGCCTACGCCCCGCGCCGCCGGCTGTGGTTTGGGAACAGGAGCCGGGAGTCAGAGCCCTGGGTAGCTTGTTCTGTGCCGAGCCAACCCGGGGCCCCGGACCTGCCGCCCTGCGAAATTCCCCGTCTGCAGGAGACAACTACCAAAATATACAAACCAAACAGGATTCTTCTTCTGTTTTCTTTTCAGGTTAAGGGAAAAGATGCGAAGGAGGAAAGCTGGAGATGTCTTTGTCCTTCGCTGCTGCGGTTTTCTGTTAGACCTGATTTTACAAAAGAAAAACACAAACAAAACAGTTCCACGGCTGTCTGATTACAGCAAGCTGTATCGCTTTAATCGGGTACTACCAGCCGGCTGCCTCTCCCAAGTAGATATTTCAGAAAGCAGACCCTCACTGGTTTTTGAGGTGGACTTTTATGGGGAAGGGTTAGGGTTGATCGAGACAATTGGCTGCTAGCACCTGAACAGAAGAGAGGGGAACTCAGGGCTCACTGCTATGGGGAGGAAACAAGAATATATCATGTGGAAGGGGAGTCATCAAGGTTTCTGGGAAGACACATTTTCGTAAGGCAAAGGGACAGTCGTGTATCACAGATTCAGGAGGTTAGAAGCTAAAGAGGTGGGCATACATCATGGGGTCAGAAGTTCCTCATAGGTTGAAAACATGGTTTGCAGGATACATTAGGCTTAGGAAAGAGACACTCATTCTTGTAAGATATGAAGCGCTAATAACAACGTATGACAGTGTGGTTCCTGGTTTGGTGGCACATTCCCACAAGGCAAAGCGTCTTCTGAACTGCTTCTCAACTCTGAACAGCCCCAGCAATGTTCGTTTTACTGCTGGAGATTGTGCACAAGTACAATGTTAATAGCTAGAGGTTTAATCTAAGAGACATCAATAACGTTGGTAAGTACCTTTCTAAACTGGCTTTCATCTGGAATTTTTGCAACAAAATGGAAATTGAGAAATGAAAAGTTGAATCGCAGCATGTTCTGTGAAGCCTGCTGTGTGTTTGGCTTTCCTTAATTACTTGAAAATAACCACAACACGTACTTATTAATAGATTCAAAGCTCACTAAAAAAAAAAAAAAAACAGAAACACATTTAAATATTAGGGAAATGGATTTTTAATTTCTTTTTTTTTTTTTTTTTTGGTTTTTCGAGACAGGGTTTCTCTGTTTAACAGCTCTGGCTGTCCTGGACTCGCTTTGTAGACCAGGCTGGCCTCGAACTCGCAAAGATCCGCCTGCCTCTGCCTCCCAAGTGCTGGGATTAAAGGCGTGCGCCACCACCGCCCGGCGGGTTTTTAATTTCTGACACTGTAAAATAACACCCTAAATGTTGTGTGGTAAGAAACAAGAGGTAGTCTAACAAGTGAATAAAAGATATTTCTGGGCCTTCTTCTACTGTGCTTTGGTTTCTTATTCTAAAATAGTCCCTGGCTCTTAGGTTTGAGAGAAACATTGACCATGTAAAACAGTATTAAAAGTGTTGGTGACTTCTTTGAAATGTCAAGTTGAGGATGGGTGGACTAAGTACCAGATACCTTATCTCTGCTTTGGCCCTGGCATTGAGGGCTCGGGACCCTAATCTCAACAGCTTACTAACATTTATTGATGTTTTATGAATCAGGCCTATGTATGTTCTCATTTTAGCCTCAGAACTTTGTTCAAATGTAAATACTATTATTTTCTTAATTTAGATGCAAGCGAAAATGGGATGAAGGGAATTACACAGCCTCCCCAAGGTAATGGTAAAATATAAATGATAAAAAAAATAAATCTAGAAATTGAATCCTCGTGATTTGCTTCCAGAGACCACTACAGACAGGTTCTGAACTCTTGAGGCATATTTCCTTAGAACAAGCTTATTCCACTGGTAATCTCAAGAGACATATTCAGTAGTAAGAAGAAACACTGGCAAAGCAAAGTCGAGATCAGCTCTATTCTTTATGTGCTCTCTACATGGAATCAGATCATTAGAGAGCCGCTGCTAGGAATGGAATAGACTATGAATACCTTCCATCAAAACATGACCCTAGTGGATGGGGAGGGGCCTCGATGGGTAAAAGTGATTTCAGAGAACCCTGGTGACCTCAGTTCAACAGCCAGAACCCATGTACATGAAAGAAGAGAACCAACTCCACAGAGTTGTCTTCTGACCTCCATGTGTGTGCTGTGGCATGCATATCACACACACACACACACACACACACGAATATCTGTACATGTGAGTCTAGTAGATTAAAAAGACTTGTAAGTAGGTAGAAAAGGAAGGAAACCACATAAGGGTATAAGGGGACAAGAGATGAGAATAGATGAGGAATAGGTATTTCTCAGTGAAGGTTACTTGTAGTGATTTTCTCTCACATTTACAGAAATTTCAGCCAAGGTTTAATGAACGTAATTCAACTGGACAAGAATGCTTACAGACTCTCAATATCCTTGACAGGCATTGCCATCTTCCAACTGCCTCCCTCATCACTCTGGGCTAACCATCCTCTTTTCAGTTCACACAGACCCTCCCCAAATATGATACCAGAGCAAATGTCTGTCATTTCTACCCTTATAATATAAAAGGGAAAGTTCTTGTCAATGTAACCACATGGTGATCACATTATTGAACTAAGTAGTTTTACAGGTAGATTTTTTTACAAGTATTTTTACATAAAATTTCTAGAACAAGATAAAGTAACCACATTAAACTATGGAGATTCTTTGGTTCTCTCCAGACATTTAGGAACAACTCTCCATATCACAGAAATGCTGAATAAATCTCTCAAAAATTCCTAAAAGCCCCTCCAAGGCTAAGTGGCTTTGTGAGTTGCCATGCAGACTCTGTTTTCAGGTGATTGTATCTCTATTAATTCAGTTTGACCTTGTGAACAACCATGACTTCCATTTTCAACATCTTCACCGAGCACTGGACCTGTTCCACATCCATTTCTACTACTTCTCCCTTGCTTGGTAGGTGAGCAAAGCATCCCCATCTTCTCCACATACTGTTCACCTCTACTCTGGGACTTACCTACTTTATCCTTCCATGCCAACTTGATTTACTCCTGCATTATAGAACACAGCCATTTAAAAAAATCTCAAAGTGATTTCCCATCTAATTACTCACCATGTCATTTCAACATTTTTCCTACTTGTTTTCATGTTCTTTTTTTCAGAAAACTAATCATGCTGGATGTCTCTCATCTCCACTCTGAGCTTTATTTATGGCTTCAATCATCTCTCCTCTTTTCCTTGGAGATTCTGGGAAAGAATGAATCTTCCTCTGTGAAGTTCTTCCTCCCAGTCTTTCACCTTAGTCCTTCACTCTTTTCCTGAACAAGAGAAAATTCAGTATTTATTTTAAATCTCTTCTCTGTTGAGCATTTCCTCTCCTCTTACAGATATATTGCCTTTATAGTTAATTTTTAAAAAAAAATTCTTCTGTTCCATCATTTCTTTTGCAAAATTTCTCAAAGTAATTTTGGTCTGCTCATTCCTTTGTCTTATTAATTATCCAAATAATTTTCATCTGCTCCTTCTTATGCTTCATTAGTGCTGTATATCTTCTATCCCAAACACTGCAATTAAATCATACTCCTATATGTAAAACATGGTCATTCAATTATTAGTTCCAAAGACCATTTCTCTATTTTAACACCCTTTGAAGCATTTATATTGTTAGGGGGGCACGACATGTTGGTTAAACAACACCTACAGCTTAATAAATAAAATTCAAAGTTTGTTTCTACAAATTGAAAGCAGAGAATTTAAGTAAGTTTTAAATCTCCAATTCTTGCCTCTATTTAATGGAGTGATGATGATTTACAGAAAGATGGTAACAGATTAATATTGATATTGTAAAAAGAGCAGAGTTTGGTGGCTATCTCATAGTCGACACTCGATAGCTATTCTCTCTGAATCCTTTCTGTCTCTGGTATATTTCTCCCTATGCTATCATTAAGCCACACTCCCCTAGTTTCTGCCACTTTCGTGAATGACTCCTGTATCATAACTGGGTAATATTGAGCATGTCTCTAAGTCTGGTAAATGAAAGTAATTGCCCTGCTTACTCAATGTTGTTTTAAAAAGATTGAAAGGGTATGTGCTTGTCCAGAATTTATCACAAGGTATGAGAAAGCATTTGCATGCTTGATTAGGGAGACAGGAAATATCTATTGTTCGGCTCCTTTCCTTACTCCTATCTTAAATTTGAAACATGAAGTCTAGACTATGGCAGCCACCTACAATTAAGAGGGATGAGCCAGTACACTAAACAAACATCAGCAACCACATACCTTCAGACTTATGCATGTATTTTCATTTAAGCTATTATGAAATGGCCTAAGCTTCATGATCTTCCATCTCTTGCAACAAAAATAATACAAATCATAGAACCTCAAATCTACGTTTCATGATTTTAGTTCACATTCTTTCCTAAGGTTCTTATTGCCTACTGATCCCACAGTATCTGCAGTTACTTTGAAGTTAACTGTGTTTGCCTGTGTCAAGTCCTTGTACTTATAATTTCTCTTTACTTCTTAGAAGTTTTGTGAAGTTCAATGGCCAAAGGTGTTGGACAATTATATTCTGTGTAGGGGGTATATGAGTGTAGCTTCACTCTTAGCTAGAGAGGATGTGTTTAAATGAGCCATTTCTTTCATGCATCTACAAGTATAACAGCCACTTAATGTAGTGGAAAAAAATAACACATTTGTAATTGACAAAATAATGATAAATCCTAGTTTTGTCAACATCTAACATTTTTTACTCTTTCCTTTCCATTTTTATTGAAATGGGGATAATACTTCCTCCAAAAGTTGCTTTGAAAACTTAAGACTAAAGTTATTAAGTGCCTGGCACAGTGTAAAGTGTGAGGTGATCATGAATGGGAATTCTTTATTATTTTAATTACATAGTAAGCAGGAAGTACATATTGCTCTAATCACCTCCAGGGATCAGTAACAACTGTGCACCTCATCAAGGAAAACTAGGGTCAAACACACCCATAGCAAGCTTGCAGATTAATGTCAACCATTCTAACTCTCCTTTCTTGTCTTCATTAATTTTGAATGCATCCAAATAAGTTATTTCCAGTTCAATAAAATAATGACCAAAGCTTTCTTAAAAGATTTCTCTTTTGGGGGGACCTACTGAAGAGCATACAACTCTTTTGTCATATGTTCTAGAAACCAGATCAATGTGTCTTTTGGGGAAGACATAATGGTAACTGAAAAGTTATCTAATTTTTTTAGATGTATTTCCCACAGGCATTGAGAATATATAAACCCTCTTTATTAAGGGCAGGGAACCATTTTTATTACAAAACTTTACCTTTTCTGGTAAAACAAAAATCAGGGCAAGCTACTACTGATTTAAAAAAAAAGTATGCCAAATGATTTTATTGGCATGAAAAGGACAAACAAAAACTACATTAGTCTAACAAAAAGTACAACAAAATAAAATTGAACTTTAAATATTAAAAATATTGTCTTGGGAGCCACAAATAACTATGAATGTAATGACATTCATACACATTCATGTGCAAATTTGATTTTCAAACTGTGAGATGAATTTTATATGCATGCTCTATTCACAAAACGGAAAAAACAAACAAAACAAAAACCAAGATCTACTAAGCAAGGGTTTCCCCCAGTCTTTTTTTCATAAAGATATTCTCCTATTACATATAAAATCAGTGAGGGTTTTGTTTGTTTTGCTTTGCTAAAAATCAAGCTGAAACAACCCCTGTCCTCAGTGGGATTTAAAAAGAAATACATACTATATTTCCTTTGTTGTGAAAATTATATTGCCTGGATAATTTCTCGGGTGGGTGCCACTGTCTCCTTCATGAAACAATATTCAGTCTATGTCTGACCCATCGTTTCCAGCGTGCGTGGTAACCTAGCAACCAGGAGGTACAAGGCAGAGATTTTCCTGAACCCGGTTGTCCAATCAGCTCAGCGGACTCACCGCGGAGGCTGCTGGGGAACTGGCGACTGCGACCCGGTGCCGCGGGTACCATGGTGACGCGTGCAGGGCCTGTAGAGGCCATGGCGGTCAGATTTTGCTCTTCAGCCCGGGCTGGCACCGCGCTTCTTCTCTTGTTTCTCTGTGAAGTCTCCTGGGCCCAGATCTTCTCTTTTCCTTTCCAGCGTCCGGAGACGTGCGGCTTCAACCAGTACTTCGACATCTCGTCGCTCTCCTGTGCCCCCTGTGGCGCCAACCAGAGGCGAGATGCCCTAGGTGAGGCGGTTTGGGGGTGGATGGACCCTGAACAAAATGACACACTCCTGATAGCCAGATACCTTGTTTCAGAATGTTTCAGAAAACGCACAGCCGCCATGGCTAAGAACAGGTTTTCCTGGGATGATTGAAGTTGGCGCGCTAATGAGATCCGTGACCAGTCCTCATTGCTAGGGGCCAGTCCCTGCAGGGAACCCTTAGGATAGCACCTAGAAAGCCTCCTACAAAAGTAGAATAGAAATAGTAAACAAATAAGCCGGGGCGACGATTGCGGTGCACTGACAGGGAAGAAAGTGGGGAAATGTGAATTAGGAAACTCTCGTGCCCTTTTATTTCTGTACATTGCACACAAAAAGAAATTGAAACCCAGATGTGGTGACATCTGTGTGATGTACACTGGAAGCTAAGAGAACGCTTGCCTCTTTTCCTTTACTCTCCACCTATGTGGCCCCAGCATGTGGCTTTCCATGTAGGACTACATGTTTCCTTAGGACCTATCCCTTTTAGAATTGATTGTTATTGTTGGCTCTTAATGCCATTTTAGACTTAATTGCATCAGTTGGTCTAATTCTCACTGAAACTACTCAGAATCAGTCTTTTTCTGTTTACTAAAGTCTGAGATGCTTTGAATCCAATTCGACTAACTCTACCATCTTTAGGTCTGATGTAAGTCTCGCTTAAGTCATTGAGCTGTGCAGATCAGTGCGTCAGGAGAGGAAGTATGATGAGAAAACACGTTGTATTGGTTTCATAATTAAGAATGAAGACGTGTGTTGTAGATAGACTCTTATGGGTGCTGTTTCTACTTAGTGTCCTTAGAGAATTATTTCCTTAACTATCTAGCCAAGTTGAATTGTAACCACCAAACAACATTTATTGTCTTTCTTAGCAAAGAGTAACAGTGATATATTTAAATGAAAATAATTTTCTAATAAGATGGTGAGGACATTAAAATTCATTAAACACACACATGTGATTTAGTGACATGGAAATGTAACTCCTATAGCAGGTAAGCAGTTTTCATAGTTTAATAATAATTGCAATTTAAAGAGTAGCAACATAAAACCACACCTATGCCAGACAAATTACTAAGTCTTGACCCTATTAGGTAGGTATTGTTATTTTCTCCATTTTACCAAGCAAAAAGCCAAATTATAAAGTTCAGTGACCCACTCAATGCTTGTATACACACACACACACACACACACACACACACACACACACACACACACACACACACACGCGGGGAGGGGAGAGAGAGAGAGAGAGAGAGAGAGAGAGAGAGAGAGAGAGAGAGAGAGAGAGATTCACATAATGCCCAGACTGGTCTCCCATGCCCTGTTTGAGTGGAGATAACCTCCACTTCCAGTTTCAAAGTCTTAAGAACTATTAAGTTTCCCTGTCTTGGAGTTTTATTTATTACGAACAAAATTGGCTTTTTTTTTTTCTTTTCAGGAATTTCATGTGTATGTCTACCAGGATATCATATGATCTCTAATAATGGAGGACCTTCCATTATTTGTAAAAAGTGTCCAGAAAACATGGTATGAAGAATTTGTTTTTAAAATAACTTTTGTGAAAAAAAGTAACAAATGTCTTTATCTCTCAAACTTCAATATAATCCTTCCCATTTGTCCACAAACTTTAAAGTTATTAAGCTAAGTTTGTTAGTGTACATTTTGAGAGATCAATAAAATTACATGGAAATTTTGGGGAAAAACAGAAATTCATTTTGTTGTGGAAGTGTTTGAATCAGATATCCCTAAGTACAAAGCTGTAAAAAAATATTTTATTTTCCTCATAGAGTAACTCGAATATAAAGAAGAAAAGGTGAGTGTTACCTATGTAGAACAATTCAGGGTAAATACTGATATAGATAGCATTTAGTGTCTTAAACCTCTGGTCTCACTCATCCTACATGATGATTGATATTCATAATGCTATGTAAGGTACAATAAGTTTATGCAATGCCAGTTGCATCAATAGAAATTTAAATATGCTTTGTAGTTTGGTTAGTCTCTTCATTACATATTGGTTGAGGGAAATTCAATTACTAGTTGCAACTTGGGCCAATTTTCAATTAATAGAAATATATCTTCTAATCACTTAAGCTAATTAGGAGTCTCTTTAACAGCTCTGAGTTTTTTGGGGTTTTTTGTTTTTTGGTTTTTTTTGCTTTTGTTTTGTTTTTCTTGGTTTTGGTTCTTTGGGTTTTCCAGACAGGGTTTCTCTATATAGCCCTGACTGTTCTGGTCTTGAGTTGTAGACCAGGCTGGCCTCAGACTCATAGAGATCTGCCTGCCTCTGCCTCCTGAGGGCTGGGATTAAAGGTGTGTACCATTACCACCCAGCCAACAGTTCTGAGTTTTATTGTAATGTTGTTTCTTATTCTATTTCAAAGTTAAGTCTAAGAATATAATATCACTAGGAGTTATCTTCTGAACTCTTTGTCCTGTACATCTGATTACCATATTTATATTTAGTTCATGTTTTGAAAGTACTAGTTGTAGGTAAGTGACTGCTGATAAGGACTATGGATAGAATATAGTTCCAGGGGCAATCTTATTTTCCAGCAACATTATTGAAGTTATTGCAGTTTTTTAGTGTTATAGAAGCATACCAAATGTAGAAACATTACTTAATAAGTCCAGCTTCTTAAACAAAGTCTAATTTGTGTCATTAGCTTTTCAAATTAGTCTCTAATTTGATTTCAAATTGATTCAGTCAGTAAGTCCCTTGAGGCAGGTGAGTGGCCAGGCCCTACCCCTAAGGACCTCCAACCACCAGGTGCCACCTACAGAACACTCTAACTGCTCTAACAGCTGGACCCAGCCCCCATCCTACAGAGTAAAAAGCCCAAGCTCAGGACTTGAAATCCTACCAATTCCTGGGCTTGCCCTATACTCTGGACTTGAAATCCCACCAACTCTAACCCTGGAAAGCTCTATCCCCAAGAAATGTTAAATAAACCCTGACTTCTGCCCAGTTCTCTACTGCTTGTCACCTGAGGATAGGCAGGCACTCTCATGGGTTTTTCCCTCCCAATAAAATCTCTTGTGTGTGTTTTGTTGTGTGGTATTCCTTGGCTCCCTGACTGCAGGATGCCTTTTCCTTCAGAGCTGTAACACTCACTCACATTGGTCCTTCGACGGGATAGGCTCTCCTGGCGCCTCCATTCCCCCTTGGAGTCTAATCTGCACTGGCACCCTGTCCCTAATCTCTACTACTCCCACAACATATTCACCTTCTGGCTCACCAATAGCTCAGCTCCTCACCCACCAGTGGCAATCAGTTAAGTTTCCCCTTTGATTGCTGTTAATGTTTCCCTGAGTCCAAGGAAGTGACCACTGAGCTTCTGGCACCCCTCTGGTACTCTTGGAGGTGGAGGTATCCCAGCCACAGTCTTTAAGGCGACAGCTGGCCCTCTTCACCTGTCCCTATCCCACCACCCTTGGAGCTGCAACCCTGCAGTTTCCGTAGGCACTACTGGGTTATTGTGCCTCTTCCTTTCCTCTTTTCCCACCTTCTCTTTGGAGCTGCCTGTAATCCCACAGCTCCCCTGGGTTCTCATGGAACTCCATTCTCCAACCCTTACCTATGACACACACACACACAAACTTGGTTTTCATCCTTACCTTCTGGCCTCTAAGAGAGCCCTGTTACCAGGTGCCAGTCTTTCCTCAGGCTTAGCCAGGAAAGTGATTGACCCCCATTGATGCAGTGATGACCCACTGAATGGCTTGTGTCTTCGCCTGTCCTCCCTGAGTTCTAGGGACATCCGCAACTATAGGTTGCAGTGACATTCCCCTCCCCCGCCCCCATTCCATGAGAACGGTGTTGTCAATACCCTCTCATTCCCTATGGGGATGCCTTTTAGAAAACCTTCAGCCTCTCTACCTAGCGCCAGACCCGAAGTTCCCTAAAATTGTTCACTTTTGCAATCAAATTTGCCTCAATACCCCTTAGATAATCAAATAGCAATCTAATGGCACCCTAGATCCTAATATTTTCCAGGACCCTTTACAAATACTGCTAGCAGTAGGAGAAATATAAAGAAATTCCCTTTTTCTTGTTCCTTTTCAAAAGAAAAACTGTAAATGTCCTGTCTTTTAAGATACCATTGATAGATACCTGTAAGTTTGTTGCAAAGTGGAAGCCAGGAGCAGACCTACCAGGCAGGGGAGGAAGCAAAGAAGTAGGCCAGCTGGAGTGTGCATGTACTCTTCCCTGGCTAGTGTCTCTCAGGTCCCTCCTGCAGCATCCTCTGTCTATAGCTAGGGCTTAAAAATTAGCTATCTCCTAGCATCTTAGTTCTTGGCTTACTGGATTCAGTATTACAGGAATTAGGGCTTTTGTTTTGCTTTTTTAGGTACGAATGATATTAGACTATTGTTTTATGCTGTCTCACTTCAGTTAAAAACTGGCTCTGGGGTTGGGTTTGGGTTCCCCCCTCCTCTAGATCCAAGCATCTGTCTTTAAAGGTTACCTCCAAAATCTCTATTGCTACTAATCTCATATTCTTTTGTTCTTGGTTTAACTCTCTAAAACTTTTGCTAAGATTTAACTCTTACCTCAAGATTTGTAAGCATGTTGGGTATGAAAAAAACCCTGTAAATCTGTAACAAAAGGGTTAACATAAAACTCATAACACCTGGGTTGATAGTTGAAATCTATACATAGGTAATCTTAAAGGAAACATGTGGCTTGCTGCCATCTTAGCTGCTGTCCCTCCATCAGGATGGTGGCAATCATATAGATGACAGCCATCTTTGCTAGGGTTGGAAAAAAAAATAGATTTCCCATGTGATATTAGAGCCAAACTTAAACATTATACAAAGGACCCCTGACTCCACAGGCAGAAGTCTCAGTTGTGGCCTTCAAGTTATACCATGGGAGAGATGAAAAAGCCTTAAAAAAATCTGATGCTGGCTAAGGTCTATCAACTGGTCATAGCAGCTGCCCAGATCCCCAAACCTGAGGAACTCCAGGACCCTGTTCCAAAGGCAGTCAGATGGGTTACTGGACCCACTGGACCCAGGTCGGTCCAAATCCATGCAAAACATTCTGACCATGCCCACGTGCCATCAAAAGGGCACAGCATGAGTTGCTGATTGTTCTCATGTCTTTCACTTCGTGAGAACATCAGACCCAGATCACCCTAAGGCCAGCCTCTTATATGCAACCATGAATGACCAATGGCCCTGGTTTCCTTGGACCAACAACACCTTCTCATTCCTCCATTATCAGAGTAGAGGGACAGCCTTGCCAATCTGCTGGCAGCTAATGATGTAAGCAATTAAGGACCCTGAAAGACCTCTGAGGTCAGGCTAGTGGAAATGCCTGTAGACTTACATTTATCTCTGTGTTTCCTGACCACTGGACTCAGTTTACAAAAGATAGGATTTAAAAACAATGCTTGTTGAATAAGGTATTAAAACTAGGCCTCAAGACTTTTATGTATAGGAATGTACCTCTGGTCAATGCTGAACTTCTTATATATGAATCACATAAGTTAACCTTCGGGTCACCTATTACTTCTGCCTTCCCTTCTTGCCACCTGTCCCACTTTCTAAGAGCTGTAACAGATAACTGTACTTTTAATGACTGTTATTCCGGATTTTTTGTAAACTATGTGATGTGAGAAGGTCAAGTCTTCATGCCAAAATTTATTAAAACCTTTGCTAGCACACTTTACTAATCAACTAGATCAGTATTCTGTTGAATTCTCTTGAATCAAATTAATAACTATACAGTTGCCATTCCATTAACCTACTTGAAGTCATTACTTAAAATTTAAAAGCAATAAACTTGAATTTTTAATAATTAGAATATTTTGGAACAGGTAAAAGTAAACTGATAACTGGCTTTTTATTTATTAGATCCTCTTGAGTTTTGTTGCATTTTATAGTTGTGACTGCAAAGTTGACAAAATTTATTTTAAATTTATATATTCAATTAAGAAAATTTCCTTTTTTTTTAAACTTTAGAAAGGTGTTACTAAAGATGGATGGGACTGTATTTCTTGCCCTGGTGGCTTAACTGCTGAAGGAAAATGCCACTGTCCCACTGGCTATATATTAGGTAAGAATAACAGTATAATACTTATAAAATAGTGGTGATGAGTTCTTATTTGTGTCTGTTTTGTAAAGGATGTTAAATGGTTTTGTAGTTGTCTAAGAAGTTGTTGAAGTATGAAATTTCATGATGCTTAACACAGCAGACATTGGGAAGAAAAATTTTAAGAATTATTCCCAATTCAAGATTAGATGGACATTTCCTTAATAAAACATGATGTGATATCTCTATTACACTTATTTATTTATTTTATTTTTATATGTACGTGTCCACACAAGCACTTAGATGTCCACCTGTGTAGTATGTGCATATGTGGAGTCAGAGGACAACTTATAGAAGTCAGTTCCCTCCTTACACCATGTGGGCCTCAGATATTACTCCAAACCATCTTGCTGGCCCCTAATTCTTCTTCTTTTTTTTGAGACAGGGTCTCTATATAGCCATGGCTCTCCTGGAACTTGCTTTGTGGATCAGACTCTGCCTCCCAAGGGCTATCTTTAAAGCTGTGTACCACCAGACATGGCACCATAATTCCTAATAGGAAAGGTTGTAAGCATGTCTGTAATATCAGTACTTAGAAAGGGATAGAAACTGTTGCACTCCAGGAAGAGTCAAAAGTATTCTTCTAAAAGTTTTTTAAAGTCATTACTTCAATATAAAGTCACTGTATGTTTTAAAAACCCAAGGAAATCATTAAAAATTCTATAAATATAGACGTTAAGTTGCAAAACTCATATTCAAAAGGTATATTCTACATTAAAGTCATTAGAAAATGTGATGCAAGAATACAAAAAATAATGAAACAAACTTTAGAAGAAATGTACAAGCTAAATTAATTAAACATATATTTAAATGAACATTGGAAGCAGACTTTTTTTTTTAAAGCTAAGGACAATTTTGTTAGAGTTTAAAAAGAAAAACATCTCAGGATCAGCAAGTTGTACTTCTCAGCTAGTGCCCAGAGAAGGAGAACTGAGGGAGAAAGGGGAAAGCCATGCCGAGCCATGGCGAGCCATGCCGCTGAGTTAAGCTGAGAGGTCAGCCTCATAGTTCTGGAATGAATCTGGAAAAAAAAAAAAAAAACAGACAGAGAAAAGATAAAAGAAAAGCTACAAGTCACATGACCATCATGGCTGTGTCAGAGGGTCTACCAAAAGCAAGCTTTCATAATGAAAATATATTCTTCATAGTTGGTGGAGACAATTAAATATTATAAAAAGTGTCAGCTGTCCTACCAGCCTGCATATTAAAGAATGGTCTCAGTAATAAATTCTACCAAGGTTTGTTTGTCCCACACAATACACAGATTCTCCAGTTTCCACCACAAAATACATGAAAATTATAAAGAGGCAACTATACTGTCAGATGTCATGTATATTTAATGCTTTCAACAACAGCATGTGTGGAACTTAAGACAGAGTCAAGATGAGTCCAGTCACTGTGGCAATTTGGTGTGAAAGACTGGCATCTTCTGTCAGTGAGGACTAAGAAACTGGTGCTAAGAAAACATTGTATTGAGTTTCTACCTCAGTTCTTAACCCAATATGTAAATATTTACTGTAAAGCATGAAAATCCTTAAAGACAAACCTACATTCTCCATGTCTAAGTTTTTCTAACTACAGAAAAACAACAATACCAAATCTGTAGAAGAACAATTTGATAAATTTGACTGCATAAAACATTTTAAATGCCATAAAAATAAAAATGCCGAAAAACCAAAGGCTTAAGAGGTGGCTCAGTGAGTTAAGTACTTTCAGTCAAACATGTGGGCCTGAGTTTAGATCCCCAGAACCCATGTGAACAGCAAATGTGTGCTCACATCTATAATGTCAACACCACCAGGAATGGTGTGTGTGTGTGTGTGTGTGTGTGTGTGTGTGTGTGTGTGTGTGTG
>CAJQZJ010034075.1:7591148-7602942 GCA_907164525.1 Lophiomys imhausi | reverse complement strand
TGTGTGTGTGTGTGTGTGTGTGTGTGTGTGTGTGTGTGTGTGTGTGTAGATTTGGCAAAAGATTTTGCCTTAAACAAAAAGGTAGAACATTATAGAGGAAGATACCCATTTGACCCTTGCTGACTATACACCCCTGTAAAGTCATACTCACTTGCAAACACACATGGAAGTACCGAAAATCAGTTTGCAAACTAAAGAAAGTGTCATAATGAATACTGCTGCCTGTGTCCGCTTCTCCCTTGGTGGTGGCCACTTGAGTACTGGGCTAGGATGGAGGGATGAAGGTTCAGGTAAGTGCAGGGCAGGCTCTCACAGGCACAGCAGGCATCGAGGAAGACACACCCTTTTACCTGGGAACAGCTTCAGAGAACTGGTTTGGTTTATTCCGGGCAGGGGTTGGGACTTAGGGGGGTGGAATTTATGCCCCTGGCCCCTGAGGAGCTCTGTCCAGGGTCTCTGAGGCATGGTTTGTGCAGCCATTTGTGTACGGGTGTTGGAAAGTGCTTCATCTTCATACTTGGAGGTATAAGGTCCAGGGGGGAATAACCTTATAAAGTCAAAGGAGGAGTGAAGCCTGATAACTGTCAGGGCAATAAATTCTTCCTAGGGGTGATTTGTGGTGCCAGGTTGGGAGGGGGGAGGTAGCCAACTTCTGCACTCCTCACCATCCTCACATTAGAGGTTTCCAAGGTTGAAGCTCGACCGTAACCCTGGGCCTTTATGGTCCCACAGTGGACAACAGATAGGGGTCCAAGTTTTTCAATAAATGTAAGGATCATCCTACACATTATTAAGATATATAATATTTTTGCTTTTTAGTAGTTAAATTTGTTGACTGACAATTTCATACATGTATATAATGTATTCTAATTATACTCAGTCTGCACCCTATTTTGTCTCTCTTGAACCCTTGTAACTTCTCCCTCCTCCCTACAAATAAGATGTGTAGTTTGTTTTTGCAGCGGCATCTCATGTAAACCAGGCTCACTTCAGACTCACTCTTCAGTCAAGAATGAACTTGAATCCCCCTGCTTCCACCTCCCAAATGCTGGGATGATAGACATGTGCCACCTTGCCTGTGGCTTATAATTTTTAAATATCCAAAAGTAACAAAAATCAGAGACAAAATCTATTATAACTTGAAAAAACTTAATCATAGATACATCACCATTCTGTTAGATATTTTGGTTCTGCTCTACCAAATAGCACTTCAGTGAATGCTGTTATATACTGGTTGGTGCAAGTCCTTATGTAGCTTTTGTGTCTAAAAATAAAATTCAGTACTGTGTGGGATATTTGAGTTTTGATGTTCTTAGAAGCCCTTCCATTTATGGAAACTTGCCAGCAATCTATGACTATCATATGTCTCCTCATCCCAGTGTGACAGGAAAGACTTTGTTAAGAAATTTTGCTTAGAAACAATGTTGATTTACTGTTAGAATCACTTAAAAAATTAGTTTCTATATGTTTTCAGTTGGAATGGGGAAGGTTTTCTTTGTATATTATATACATGCTTGACATGCCTTTGAAGTAAATGATGTTGCTTTGAGAATTATTATAATGCTAATAATTATAGATATATGTAAATATTTCAGAGTATATAATTCAACATTCACCATTTTGCCTGTATCTTGTACAGTGGAAAGAAATGTTAGTGGGTCTTTGTTATCCCAAGCATCTTGCGAGCTTTGTGATGAAAATGAAAACTCATTTACAAAAGCCAATGTTTTAGGAACCAGGTAAGTAGTGTACAAAAACTGAATTCATTAATATCATCCCATTTTTGTGTAACATCTGTATATCCCAAGAAAGAATATGAGTAGACATTAAAGGAGCTGAAACCCAGAATCTCTGGGAAATTGGGTTCAAGTCTTGGATTAGCTTTCATACTAGTTTGACTTTAGGTAGTCATAATCCCTTGTATTTAGATACAATGGCGATATACTCTTCATTTCATAGGTTTGATAAGCCATCCTATCTTAAAGTAAATATGTAAAGGTCTGAACATAATGTTTTAGTAATTGCTTAGCAAAAGACAGCTACTTTTTGGAACTCCATAATTTGTACATAAGCTATAGTATAATGTGTATAGAGTATAATTCTAAAGCTATTTTATATTGCAGTGTTACATAGAAAGGTGTTACTGTCTTTTGGTGTGAAGAAGTTCCATGACCAAGACAATTTATAAAAGAAAGCATTTAATTAGGGGCTTGCTTAGGGTCTTAGAGGCTTTGTCCATTATTTTCATGGTGGGAAGCAGACAGGCATGGTGCTAGAGCAGTAGCTGAGAGCTTTGTATCCTGATAGGCAAGCAACAAGAGCTACTGGGTTTGACCTGTGTTTTTGAAACCTCAAAGAGAGCCCATCCCCAGCTACACACCTTCTCCAACAAGGCTATACCTCCTTCCCAAACAGTTCCACTCCCTGATGAGTAAGCATTCAAGTATAAGCCTATGGGAGCCATTCTCATTCAAAGCAGCACAAAGGCATATTAATAAATGTTGTCATAACTGAGGTACACTGATTTATTGCCCAATTTTGTATTGCTTCTATTCCCTTTTTATGTATGCATTTATCACATGCACATACATCCATGAGCATATCCCTCTCTACACACATTCCTCTAGATTATTATACCTAGTCCAGAATTTTCTGTGTTTTTAGAAATATCTTGGCACTTTTTCTCTTTGCTTTCTAACTTTATTGTAGAAAATAAGAGATCTCATTGTGAATCTTAGCCTCAGATTATTTACTCTCTCAGACTGACTGGAGCTGTACACAATTTGCACCTGGGCTGATTTATAAGTTTTCCCCTTAAAAGTCCCCGAGACTGGTCTGAGTTTCATGCCATGGCAAAGCCTGCTTCTTAAGCTCTTTATATTACAGGTAATTAATGTCCATTTATGCCCATCTGAATCCCCTACTAGTCCAGAGCACCCTACCTCATTGCTTAATCTAAAATAACAGAGGTAGGTTAAGGTGCTCTTGCAGGTTTGGTGAAATGGTAAACATGCTCATGTTCTCAGCTTACACTGAAAAGGTATATTTGATATACTTACTCATACAAATTGATTTAGTACTGTTTATATGAGTTTGATGGGCCCTGTTGTTAGTTAATGCTTTTATAATCTTTGCTATTCAGTGTTATACATTCTATACATTTTCATGTACGTAGTTAAGAAAATGGTCCTCTATGATTTGCCAATTTCATTTAGACTTTGCCTTATAACAAAGTCATGCTAGTCTTTTAAGCTTATGAATTAATTGCTTAAGTGACTTACTGTGTTCTAATGTATCATTTAGGAAGATAAGTTCTCAGTTAAATTAGGCTCAGTGTCCTTTGGTAACATTTTACAAAATGATCTTTATTATATTGACCAGGTGTGTCCGCTGTGAGCCGACATTCGTGAATACGAGCAGGTCCTGTGCGTGTTCAGAGCCTCATATCTTAGTAAGGATGATCAAGTGGGTGGAGTCTAAGTTCTCCATTCAATAGATAATACATTTCTATAACTAGGTATTTTTTCTCTCATTCCTTTGTGAAGACAGGTGGATTATGTTTCAACAACACAGGGAACTTTCGTCAGCGTGTAATTTCCACTGCACGTTATGGAGAGCTTGTAAGTATGTTTGGTTCTTTTGTGGCTTGCTTGATTGAGAAAGGTTGTCCTGCATTTCTTCCTTTGATTAATTTCAGACAAACTGGGGAAGCTCTATGTGTAAATGACATAATACAAATATATGTAAATGTGTAAAATACAAATAGCTAAAAACACGAGGATGACAGCTCAGCCCTGTATTTTAAAAGTGCACTCCCTTCTATACCGTAGCTCATCCCTTTAATTTACATGGATTTACTTTTTCACATCATTAAAACTGAAATATTTTTTCAAAAAGTCACAATAATACAATAATATTTCTTCTTCCTGAAATTGCCAGGCTTTTAGAGGTTATGACCTCTTATTGTGTTCTAGTATGAGACAAGTCCTCAGTCTTTCTCTCTTTCATGAACTTGACAGTTCAGGTTCCAAGACTTACCTACCATCTGTGTGATAACCTCCAGCCTGCATCTGTCCTCCACTCAGTACTGTACCTCATGTCAGAGAGCATACAATGTCTCTCTTCCTGTCCTGTCACTGTGACTGTAAATTTTGAACACCTGCCATGAAGTTAGCATGGGTACCTAAAACTCACCATTTCCTCCTTTGTAAATGAATGGTGCTTTTTTTTTTTTTTTTTTTTTGAGAGCTTCTCCCTCCAAGGATTATCCAAGCCTGACACTGCATAGCTTCTGAGATCAGGCACAGCCAGGGTGGTATGGCTACAGATGGTGTGAGGAAAATTTCAGAGTTCGTACTTCACACACTCTTTACATACTAGCTCATCTCCTTTTGTGATTCTTTCCTTTAGCAACCTTCCATTTTATCATAAAGACATTTGTACATGTGCGTATATTTGTGTGTATGCATGTGTGTGTGCAACTGTGCATGTTTTTGTTTTCTTCAATCTTATTCTATGCATTTATTCATTTTCCCAACAAAGAAAATTTTACTTATTGAAGAAAAAAAATAGTGCCTCGTAATTTTATTTTAAATGTATTTGATAGCTGTGATGCCACACTCCAGATAATTTTCTTGTGTCTCCTCTGCTAATCTTTGACTTCCTCTTATGCTCTCAGAGTCTTAGCTTTCAGCAAGATGTACGAGTAAACCTTTAAGTGTTGATTCTTGGCCAGTGGCTTATACCTATAGCTCTCAGAATTCAGTTATGACAGCAGGTTTGATGACACACCTCTGTAGTCCTAGAATTTGAAAGTGGAGGCAGAAATATCAGGAGTTCAAGGTCACAGGTGGCTATGTAGTGAGTTTGATCTGGGCTACATGAAAACTGCCTCAATAAAGCAAAAACCATGTTTGTCTGTCTGCTTTGCTCTCCTGGTGATTCTAGTTATTTTGTTTAAATCAGGTATTTTCTGGTTTTAGAACATTCCAAAGGTTGTTCTGATATCCTTCATTGTTTACAAAGCACCACTTTGGAGATGTTAGATGGGATCCACTCTATAGATCCCAATTTTCCTATTGAGTAGAATTTTTTCTAATTTTTTACACTTATAATAATCCTAAGTCAATAAATACTAAGCATTTAGTACCAAGTCAGGCTCTGTCATTTTTCTTTTCGCCACGTTTTGTATTAGTGAAATTAGCATGTGTATTTTAGGAGCTTATAATATTTTGTCATCTCATATCCTTTGTCTAAGAATCATTATTTTGTCACAAAGCTTTAATTGTAGAAAACATACTGGAATATTAAAAATTCCAGTAGACTCTTGTTTTCTAATAACAGTAAGACAATAACATTAGACATTTCTCTGTTACTATGTGTATTAATGTCTTCCTAAATGTAAGGTTAAGGAATCTTTGAATTTAAGCCTATCTTCATCTTTCTGTCTACAGGGTATGCCACTAAACTCAGAATGGTTTGCCAAGTATTTACAGGCAACAGCAGCTGCATGCTGGGTAAGTTTAAATATTTTTAAGATTAATTGTACATTAATGAATTGTACCACCTTTTAAACTTATATAAAAGTTTTCTAAGTAGATACACCCCTTTATATAATCTATAAGAACAATAAAGCCTTCCCATTGGATTGGAATAGAGTACATAAGCTACTGTGTAGTTTACACATACTGATTGTCTCCAGGTTTAGTTGATTGTTGTTTAGTTACTTTTCTATTGCTGTGACAAAACACCATGACCAAAACAACTCAAAAAGAAAGAATTTACCTGGACTTATAGTTCAGAGTGTTAGAGTCCATGGCAGCACTGAACCAGCATGGAGGCAGGAATGGTTGAGGTCACACATCTTGATTCACACGTAGAAAGAGAGAACATTGGGAATGGCAAGGAGTCTTTTGAAACCTCAAGGCACCCCCAGTGACACACCTCCTCCAACAAGACCACACCTCTTAATCCTTTCCAAACAGTTCCACCAGCTGGGGCCCATGCATTCAAACATATGAGTCTATGGGGACGATTCTCGTTCAGACTACCACGGTTTACTATCTGCAGAAAGTGAATGTCCTTTAGGAGGTGTCTTATGGGTAGCCTGGTCATGCCAGGTGTGTTCTCAGCTTGGATATTCAGAAGAAGGAAGGGAAGTTCCCTCATGAAGGTGATCAAACTGAGTGTACTTATCTTTCCTCTACACTTGATCTGAATAAATCTCAGGCTGTTAATAGTGTATGCAAGCAACACATCAGAATAAAGAAAAAAGAAAGTATGTGTGTGCGCATGCACACATGCTGGGTTTTGGGGGATTTTGGGGGGGGGGTTGCTTTGTTAATGTTGTTTGGTTTTTTTTTTTGTTGTTTTGTTTTTTGTTTTTTGGTTTTTTTTGTTTTAAGACATGAATCTATTTTTAATTTTTAAATACTTTACTAGAACTAATGCAGCGAGCAAATGTACACACAACCAGCCAGGGATTCATTAAAATACCTTTCTTTTTTTCTTCTTTTTTTTTAGATGTTTATTACTTCAAGTTACATCTCCATCACAGTGCCCTCTTTCCACCCCTCTCAGTCCCACCCTCCCACCCTCTACTCCCTCTCCCTTCTATCCTACTCCTCTGGAGTGGAGTGTCCCTATGTAACAGTCCCCACCCCAGTTCAGTAGTCGTATGAGGGCCAAAAGCCTCCTCATACACTGGGAGCCTATAAGGCAGCACCACTAGGGCAAAGTGTCTCACTGACAGGAAACAATGTCTATGATCATGTTCCCTTTGGTGCATTGGTTGTAGTATAGTTATCCTGTAGTATCTGGCTAAAATCCGATTATTAGTGAATAGATGCCATGTGCATCCTTCTGAGTCTGGGTTAGCTCACTCAGAATGAGCTTCTCTAGTTCCATCCATTTGGCTGCAAATTGCATGATTTCGTTGTTTCTGATGGCTGAATAGTATTCCATTGTGTAGATGTACCAGTTTTTTAATCCATTCCTCAGTTGAGAGACATCTGGGTTGTTTCCAGTTTCTAGCTATTAGAAATAAGGCTGCTATGAACATAGATGAGGAAACTTCCTTTTGATTTGTTGAGGAATCATTTGGGTGTATACCCGGAAGTGGTATGGCTGGGTCCCGAGGCAGACCTATTCCAAGTTTTCTAAGATATCACCAGACTGATTTCCATAGTGGTTGCACAAGCCTGCACTCCCACCAGCAATGGAGGAGGGTTCCCCTTTCTCCGCATCCCTCCCAGCATGTGCTGTCATTTGATTTTTGATCTTAGCCATTCTGACAGGTGTGAGATGGAATCTCAGAGTCGTCTTGAGTTGCATTTCTCTGATGATTAAGGATGCTCAGCATTTCTTCAAGTGTCTCTCAGCCATTGGGGATTCTTCCTTTGTGAATTCTCTGTTTAGCTCTGTTCTCTATTTTTTGATTGGATTATTTGGTTTCTTGGCATTTAATTTCTTGAGTTCTTTGTAAATTTTGGATATTAGCCCTCTGTCAGATGTGGGGTTGGTGAAGATTTTTTTCCCAATCTGTAGGTTGCCATTTTGTTCGAATGACAATGTCTTTTGCCTTACAGAAGCTTTTCAGTTTCATGAGGTCCCATTTATTGATTGTTGGTTTTAGATCCTGAGCTGTTGGTGTTCTGTTCAGGAAGTTGTCGCCTGTGCTGATGAGTTTGAGGTTTTTCCCCACTTTCTCTTCTAATATATTTAGTGTGTCTGGCCTTATTTTAAGGTCTTTGATCCACTTGGACTTAAGTTTTGTACAAGATGATAAGTATGGATCTAATTTCATTCTTTTACATGCAGACATACCGTTGGACCAGCACCATTTGTTGAAGATGCTGTCCTTTTTCCATTGTATAGTTTTGGCTTCTTTGTCAAAAATTAAGTGACCATAAGTGTGTGGGTCCATTTCTGGGTCTTCAATTTGATTCCATTGATCCACTGCTCTGTTTCTATACCAGTACCATGCTGTTTTTATTACTATTGCTCTGTAGTAGAGCTTGAAATCTGGGATGGTGATACCTCCAGATTTTTTTTTTTTTTTTTTTTTTGTACAGGATTGATTTAGCTATTCTGGGTTTTTTGTTATTCTATGTTAAGTTGAGAATTGCTTTTTCCAGGTCTATAAAGAATTGTGGTGGTATTTTGATAGGAATTGCATTGAATTTGTATATTGCGTCTGGTAGGATAGCCATTTTTATTATGTTGATCCTACCTATCCATGAGCATGGGACATCTTTCCATCTTCTGATGGCCTCTTCAATTTCTTTCTTCAAAGACTTGAAGTTCTTGTTATACAGGTCTTTCACTTGCTTGGTTAGAGTTACCCCCAGGTATTTTCTATTGTTTGTGGCTATTGCAAAAGGTGTTTTTTCCCAAATTTCTTTCTCAGCCCATTTATTTGTTGTATAAAGAAGGGCTTCTGATTTTTTTGAATTAATTTTCTATCCAGCCACCTGGCTGAAGGTGTTTATCAGCTGTAAGAGTTCTCTGGTGGAAGTTTTGGGGTCGTTTGTGTATACTATCACATCGTCTGCAAATAGGTATAATTTGACTTCTTCGTTTCCAATTTGTATCCCCTTGATCTCCTTTAGCTCTCCTATTGCTCTAGCAAGAACTTCAAGTACTATGTTAAAGACATATGGTGAAAGTGGACATCCTTGTCTTGTCCCTGAGTTTAGAGGAAATGCTTCAAGTTTCTCTCCATTTAATTTGATGTTGGCTACTGGCTTGCTATATATTGCTTTTATTATTTCTAGGTATGGTCCTTGTATGCCCGTTCTCTCCAGGACTTTTAGCATGAAGGGGTGTTGGATTTTGTCAAATGCTTTTTCAGCATCTAGCGAGATGATCATGTGAATTTTTTCTTTCAACTTGTTATTAATGTTGTTTTTAAGATAGGGTATCATTATGAAGACTAGTTAGTCTGAAAATCACTCACTATGTAAACCAGGCTTTCCCCAAACTGAGAGATCCACCTGTCTCTGCCTCTGAGTGCTGGAATTAAATGTGTACACCAGCATGCTAGCTGTGTTATCTAGAGTGGTAAAGACTGGCATGCCTTAGAGAGTGATATTTGAGCAAACACCTGAAAGAAGTGCTAGAAGGCCACACAAATACAAAGGGGAGAAGCGTTCTAAGAGCAGAACACCACGGTAACAAAGATCACAGAACCACAAATTGACTCTGTCTCACTCACACTTAAGAAGCTGAGGTAGACAGGAGTGGCCTTGCAGAATGACCAGGGAAGGTGGAGATGGGGTCTGAGCTAGTGAGTGACTCTTAAGAGGAGGTAGGAGGACTTCTAAAAAAAAAAAAAAAAAAAGTCATAGTGAAACGTCAGGCTTTGAAAGTATTGCTGGAGCATGAAGAATAGATTTGCTGGGACAACAGCAGAAGCAAAGATCATTTAGAGTCATGTTAAAGTAATTTGAGTGCAGGAGAGCACAGGTGTGGGTGGAGACATAGACACCACAGGGCAAATGTTGAGATTCTCCCTCTGTTCTTGAATAACAAAATTAAGTTGTTGTTTTTTTGTTTTGTTCTCCAGATAGGGGAAACTGGGAAAGAAAGTTGAGAGCTTAAACTCATCTAATGATCTTATTTTGTTGTTTATAAAAACAAATTACTCAACCAAAGTGGAATAAATTATATTTCAAATGTAACTTACAATATGGTATTCCTTAAAATATAACTATTCCTGGGGCTGGAGAGATGGCTCAGTGGTTAAGAGCACTTGTTGCTCTTGGAGAGGACCTGGGTTAGGTTCCCAGCCCTGCATGGTGGTTTTCAACCATCTGTAATTCCAATCCCAAGGGATCCAAAGGCACCAGGCAGCACGTGGTGTGCAGACATCTTTGCAGGCAAAACACACAGAAAATAAAATGAATAAATTTAAGAAAATAGTTTAAGATATATATATGTATATATATATCACCATTTTCTCTAATAGTTTCTTTAAAATATCATTCTCTATATTTGTACTTCTTTCAGGTACTCATGCTATCATGCTAATATTTTGCCTAAAATTTATAATTAAAATATTCTCATTATTCACCTTCATGTATTAAGAGTTGCGGGGGGGGGGGGGGTGCTGGTGAGATGGCTCAGCAGTTAAGAGCACTGGCTGCTTTTGCACAGGACCCAGGTTTAACTCCCAGCATCCATATGGTGACTCATGACAGTCTGTACCTCCAACTGCAACTGAAGCTTTCCTCCAGCCTCTGCTGTCATGAAGCATGCACATAGTGCAGACATGCATGGCGCAGGTGTACATTTTACAGTCACACATGTAGGCAAAGCCCACAGACACATAGATAAAAATGTTTAAAAGTTTATTGTCTAAATGAGACAAAATTTTTCTATCAACTTTTGCTTACACTGCTAATGCTGCTTGACTTCCTTGTGTAGACTCATACCAACCTGACATCTTGCCAAGCTTTTGGAAATATGTGTGTGATGAACATGAACTCTTACGACTCTACCACATTCGATGCATGCCAGATGTTCCATTATGTCTATGAAAGCACTGCTGGCTCGATCAGTGTTCATTCTATTCCGTTCTGGTGAGGACATTCGGATTGATGACATACTCTGAAATGAATTCAGTTATTTTCATTAATGTTGTTAATATGAACTGTTTCTTCTGTTTATTAAGATGAGTCTCTTTGTTTGTAGGAGACAGAACCTTCCTTGGCTGTTTTATGGAGATCAGCCAGGATTGGCACCTCAAGTTCTCAGCACTACCCCTCTTCCTACAAATTTCAATTTTAAAGGACAAAATCAGGTACAAGGCTCTCTATCATGAGAGAACTAACTACATATATCTCCTAACTCTAAGATAAGAAAATAACTATGGCTGGAGATGGAGCTCAGTGGTGATACACTTGCCTGACATACACACGCTTCAGTTCCCCAGCCCCCAGTGTCAGGAAAAAGAGACCTTACTATTCACTCTTCTTAGTTTCTGAGATTATTTTTAAAAGTTTACACATTCAACTATATAACTATCAGCTGCCCATAGAAACTGCAGAGCATGGGGTCGGGCTGCCTCACTTGGCGGCATTGTGGGTATGGTGGCACTTGGAGGGCAAATGCAAGCTCATCTCCATAGTATATGTCCACAACTTTAAGAGTTTCCAGAAACTGCCTGAGGCTCTGTGGCACAGTATGCCACAGCTCCTAATTCTCACCTCTGACTGTTGAACTTTCCAGAATGAGGTACTATACCTCTCCTCCACACTTATCTCCTATAATGGATTTGAGAGGAACATATCTGCCACTAGTGTTGCCTCTCAATCCTAAAATAATACTTCTGTAAAACATCAGTCCTGTATTGAATTGTATAGATAGTGGGATTAATTTGCATTTAAATAAATTTAGTTGAATTTAATTTTCCAACAAAAGTAGTGTTAACATTGGAAAGATAGTCAGTAATGAAAAATACCCTCCATGGAGTTTTTGACATAATTTTACTGTTGTTTTTCTTTAACCAAAACATAAAGCTGAAGTTTGTTGCTGCTTCCTATGATATAAGAGGAAACTTTATCAAATGGCAAACTTTAGAAGGTGGTGTTTTACAGGTAAGCGTGATTCTAGCTAAAATATTACAAATGTACTTTACTTTTGTCTGAGGCAAGGACAAGAGGAACAGATTAGAGTTGCTTGAAGAAAATCAGTTGTGTAGTGGGGAGAGGGGTTCCTGATGCATTAAATTAGAATTTTAAATTTTCAGTGTGTGTGTGTGTGTGTGTGTGTGTGTGTGTGTGTGTGTGTGTGT
>CAJQZJ010034075.1:7564223-7588307 GCA_907164525.1 Lophiomys imhausi | reverse complement strand
TCCCCACCCCAGTAGTTTATAATGTGTGCTTTGAATACCCTAGTTTTGCATAGTAAGATCTTAACTGAATCCCCACTCCAGTAGTTTATAATGTATGCTTTGAATACCCTAGTTTTACATAGTAAGATCTTAACTGAGTCCCCACCCCAGTAGTTTATAATGTATGCTTTGAATACCCTAGTTTTACACATCGAAGCACACTTCATATGCTCGTCATTTTCTCACTGTTCATTTGGCTTCGATTTTACGAGGTGGGCATTGTGGGCGCATTCTCATTCTTCGTGCTGACATCCATGTGTACTGTGTTTTAACATCCACTCATCTGCCAGTGTAGAATTTCTAATAAAAACAAAATCAAACCTAATTAGGGTAGGCTTGTTATTGGGGAAGCCATGCTGGCAGTTTTCTTTTGGGGGTCCCTTACTAAAACATTGTACTTGCCAAATTGTGCCTGAAACAAAACTAGATATAGCATGTATTTTGGTAAAAATTCATCTTTCTTGTCTGAAAATCCACATTTTTGTCTGTCTTTCTTTAGGTGTCACACAGTGTAGCTCTTTCAGATGTTCCTTAAAGATGTTCACAGTGATTAAGGAATTCGTGTATGTCAGAGCCTAGATCTTATCTCCTAGAGTATATATTAGTTTTAGTACAAAATTTAAATATTTAACCAATGAAGATGAGCTAGTCCATATCAGTTAGTCCATACTGACTGATTAATTCTAAAATGTCAAGACAGTCTATACAAAATTCAAAAGAAATGATAAATATATGCTTGAGGGGTTTAATATATTTATGAGTTTGAGTATCTTTTCTTTTACTAGCATACGCCTTGTACCCAACACAAAAAATGGAAACATATACACTCCCTTACTTACCATTGGCTACAACGACATTGACATCAAACATGCTGACAGCCAGTCTGTTAAGGTAAGGTCTTTATTACTTTGTTCCCTTGTATTTGTAAATATTAATATAATGCTTATGTAGCTTATGGTGGTCAAAAGGCAGCCTTTTTAAATTTTTAAACAAATCTCTTTATATATTCAGATCTTTTTTTGTTTGGTTGGTTTTTTTTAATAATTTATTTTTTATTTCTTCAAGTTACATCTTAATTAGCAGTGCCTAATAAAAGAAAGAAGCTGAGCTTTTTTGGATGTTGAGTATTAAAAGGCAAAAATGAATGGATTTGATAATATTTTTAGTTATGTGTATGTGTGTAGTGGAGGGAGGTATGTATGTGCATGTGTATGCAGTTTCCCATGGAGGTCTGAGCTATCTGATCCCCTGTAACTGAGTGGGAGTTGAGCTAGAATTAAGGATGGCTCAGTGGTCAAGAGTGCACACTGCTCTTGCACAGGACCTAAGTTCAATACCCACTTCCCAGGTTGAGTGAGCCATCCTTCCATCCCCAAGAATGGATGAAGCTTTTCAGTAGAAGGATTACCGGCAAGTAAGCATCCTACCACAGTGTTATGCTGAGGCACATAGCATCTGGCTCTGTATTCTCTGATCAGTTTGCTTTTTGTTTCCTTACCTGGTTAAACCAGCAACTCAGAAATTACAGTGGATATATGTGGGCTCAACATTACTTGGGTCACTGGATAGAGATGTTTCAACATACAGACAGATTAAATCACCAGCTTTGTAGCTAGTAGTGCAAAAATGGACTGGAGAATTAAGTTCGGACATGCAGCCTCGATTCACTAAAGAACTGAAAGCCTTCTGTGTCTGAGGGCCGCCATCCATGGAAGACAGAGTTTGTATGTCCAAAAGGCAGAGTGTACCAAAGAATAAGCCTGGACAGTCCTGGACAGTCCTGGCCACACATGGCCAGTGTCTCCTCTGTCTGTCCCTCAGGGACATTCCTGCTTGGAGGACAGATCCCTGACAGGGATAGAAGTGAAACAGGAAATTCTGGATGCTTCATTTTCTCCTGAATATTTACAGGACATTGCCTGTCCCCTGGAAACATGAGAAGTGGGAGATCAGCTCTCCTTACCGCCAGCCAGCATTCGCTAGTAGCTTTAATGCCTGTTGCTCTACTTTGTATTATTATTATTATTATCTTAACCTTCCACTTCGCTTAGCTGGTGTGGTGCTCTTGTCCTGCTTGTGGTACTAATATTTGGCTTGTGACCAGGCTTTCATTAAACAGAAGAGCAGTGGTTCTCTGCCTTCCTATTCTGTGACCCTTTAATACAGTTCCTCATGTTGTGGTGACCCCTCCAACCATAAAGTTATTTTCATTGCTACTTCATACTGTAAATTTGCCACTATTCTGAATCGTAATGTAAATATCTGATATGCGACCCTTGTGGTGGCTGCGACACATATGTTGAGAACTGCTGCAAAAGAAAGAGATACTAAATTTAAGGGATGTCTTGTCCCCATTTGCAGTACCTAAAACAATTAGGTAAAATCAGCCTCTATTCACTGGGTTTACATATACTAAAGCGAGAGAACAAAAATCCAGAAATATACTAAACAACAACAGAAAAGGTTGTCTGGATTAAAATTTTCCTAGTAAGTATACTTAATTTTTAATGTAAGCACTGTTTTCTTTAAATATTACTGTCCACAATTTCCAAACTGAGTCTTGAGAAACTGAAACATAAGAAATAAAAGGAACGCCAGCTGGTTCCTTAGTGTGTGAAAGTGCTCCATGGAAGCCTGACAGCATGATTCAAACCCAGAGCCACCTAACGACGGAGGGGGAGAACTGACTCCACAGACTGTCCTCTGACCTTCACATATATGTCATGGCATGCATGTGCCACACACACACTTGCATATGCACAAAGCAAATAAGTAAATAAATATAATTTTTAAAATAAAAGAAGAGAAAGAAATTTAGAGTTATGAACTACTTTGATTTCATTAAGCTCACCTCAAATTTATTGTAAGTGCAAAATATACAGTTCTTTGGTCATTTTTAATCATAAAACATTTTTAATTAAAATGAATTATAACCTTTTACATTCTTTTACGGCAGCCATTATAAAAGTTATGTTTGCGTTTCGAGCACCCAACTTTTCCTCTTCTCTGTAGCCACGGCATCTGAGTTTACTTCCTGCCACACCAAGCAGGTCAGCCATCCAATGTGTGGCTTCCCTTGGAGCTCCTGAGAAGGACTCTGTTTTGTTTCCTTTCCACTCTTGTCTGTGGCCTCTGCTCCTCAGCTAACCTTGTGCCTGTGTGATACCCTTTCTCCCCAGCTGGTATACAGCTGGCCTCTCTGGTAGATCCTCTCCTTTGCTTGTAAAACTCTTGGGATATTCACCTTAAAAACACACTGAAGCAACCAACCAACAGCGTGTGATACCCTTTCTCCCCAGCTGGTATTCAGCTGGCCTCTCTGGTAGATCCTCTCCCTTGCTTGTAAAACTCTTGGGATATTCACCTTAAAAACACACTGAAGCAACCAACCAACAGCCAGTCAGGTGGCCCCTCAATGTTGCTAGCCCCTCAGCCCTCACTGGTTCCCTTCCTTCCATTTTCCAACCAGCTGACTCTTGTTGTTTCCACTCCAGCTCTTGACATTTTTCTTCTCTGGAAATCTCTCATGAAGGCCAGCCATATTTACCTTTATATAGCTACATCTGATAACTGTACTCTTGACTCCTTCATCCTTCCCTAAACTCACTCTCCTGTAGCCATGGTAGAATCAAGGTAACTGTGTCCTACTTCTCATACTCTTCTCTGATTCTTTCTCTTGTGTCATTTTTATATATTTTCATTCTTTCTATCCATTACATCCTGTCTGCAGTTTCCTCTCCCTCCACTCCTCCTAGTCCCCCCACCTCCCCTCTCCACCAGATCCAGTCCTCCTCAGTTTCCCTAAAAAAAAAAAAAAGAGCAAGCCTCCCAGGGATATCAACCACACATGGCATAACAAATAAGGCTAGGCACAAACCTTCATATCAAGGCTGGACGAGATGTCACAGTAGGAGGAAAAGGGTCCCAAGTACAGACAAAAACATCAAAGATATACCCACACATCCCCACTGTTAGGCGTCTGACAAGAACACCAAATTGTACACCATAACGTATATGCAGAGGACCTAGCTCAGACCCATACAGGGTTCATGATTGCCTCTTCAGCCTCTGTGAGCTCCTGTGCTTTTTCTTGTATCTTAATACCATACTGTCCCCAGGATTCCTGTTCACATGTTTTAGTACTCTGCCTTCTTAGGGAGTGGTTGTTTAGCTAGGCCATAAATTTTTGACACAAGGTCAATCATATTTCTCAGTGAGAAAAAACTATCTGAAAATGAAATATGATTACCTTGGCTTAAACTGTGTTCACCAAGTTAGTTCCCAAGAAACCCCCTTTCCTCTCATGCATGTTCAAGGGAGAGATTTAATGCAGTATAAATGGTGTCAAAAAAGCATACTCTGTGTGAACAAAGGCCAACATCCATAGTGATCATTAAAAAAATACAGTGTTTATAGTAAAATCCAGCTACAATTTTATCATTATGAAAACAATTAGTATGACTGATCTGTTCTCTTTTAAATACCAGATTTCTTTCTCAGTCAAATATGAGATGAATCAAGGAGATGCATTTGTTCAGACAGATGTGAGTACCTTTTACTTTATTAAATATTTACACTACATTTTTAATTTTAAAGTTTTCAGATGTAAATAAAGTTGTGAAAATAGATTTGTCATCTGCTCTTACCCTGGCTTCCCCATGGCACAGTAATGGTAATCAGGAAATTAATATGCAATCCTCTCTACTAACCTGCATTCTGTTTCGGTATTACAGATTTGTCTATCATTTTTCTGATTCTGCATTGCTCTCAGTTATCAGATCTTCTGAGTGTCCTAGAGTCTGTGACAGTGTCCCAGTGTGTCCTTGTCTTTCATGGCCATGATAATTTGTTAATTTTTGCAAGTTAGTGTTTTTGACTATCAGTTTCTCTGGAAGTTTCCCATGATTAAATTGAGTTTGTGTAGTTTGTTAAAGATGTCAATGGAATGCATCAAGCCCTTCTCAGTGCCTGGGGTCAGGAGTGTGTGTGTGTGTGTGTGTGTGTGTGTGTGTGTGTGTTGTGTGTGTGTACATATATGTTTACACGGAGGCCAGAGATCAGCTTGTTAGATGTTTTCCTCTATTGATTTCCATCTTACTTTTTAAAGACAGTCTCTCACTGAACCTTGAGCTCACAGCTTTGGCAAGACAAGCTGGCCAGCAAGCTGTGTGGATCCTGTCTCTACCTCTGCAGCAGTGAGAGAACCTGCCACAGTGCTTTTTATGTGGGTGTCACATGGGTTCTGGGGACCCAAACTGATGTCCTGTGATTGTGCGGCAAGCACTTGCTGACTGCATCATCTCCACAGCCGCTGCCCTCTAATTCTAGTGTCCACTGTTAAGGCATGTCTGCACAAAGCATCACTGTGGCATTTGCCTGATGGGTTTTTTTTTAAGTTTCTTCATTTCTCATGAACTTATAAATTGGAACTTTATTATATGTCAGAGCTTTCTTTTTGCCCTCACTAATTATTTATTCAATTATTTATTTAAGTCAAATGATCTTACGGATATTTAATGTAGGTGATTTTATAATTCATTACTATTCATTTTCTTGCTCAATTTTCCCCAAACTTACAACTGAAATTTCTTTGAGCTTGTCTCCCGTCAGTTATTGTACACCGCACTTCCTACTTACAGGGGTGTTCAGTACCTAGGAGAGGGATTATGTAAGTTCTACAATCCTGTTTTCTTTTTTAGATTGCTTTGGGTGTGTTGGGTGGGCTGGCTGTGTTATCATCTCTTTTGAAGACAGCAGGATGGAAGAGGCGTATTGGAAGCCCCATAATTGATTTACAGGTACACTCTCAGTTTTTAAATGAAATTTTTTTTAATCTTTTGACTATTCTAGACCTTTCCCATAAGATACAGCTAGAAGAAGAATAAGAAAGTTGTCTTTGATTTTTCTGAAGTATGAGTTAGGAAAATTATTTTGAGATTATAGAACATAAACAGTTTCACTTTCTTCCCAGGATCCCATAGGTCTGTCCATATCACCACCACCATTTTTATTTTTGTCTTTGCCAGTCCTTGATATTTTTCAACCTTTCCATTTTTGTCCAACATAGTGGCATATATTAGGATGTCATGATTGATTTTATTTTCTTTGTTTTATTATTCATATACTTTGAATTTTTATTTTATGTATATGGTGTTCTGCTTACATGTATACCTGTACACTACCTGCATGCCTGTTGCCCACAGAAACCAGAAGAGGCCAAGGGCATCACATCCTCTGGAACAGGAGTTATAGATGGTTGTGAGAGACCATGTGTGTGCTGGGAATCGAACATCTGGAAGAGCAGGACGTGTTCTTAACTGCTAAGCTGTCTCTCCAGCTTTTTATATACTTTTTAAAATGTGTAGACTCCCTGTTTAGTGAACTATTTAGAGCTCTTGCTCATTTTCTATTAGGTTTCTTGTTTTCCTTATTAATATGAAGAAGTTTGTCGTTTCAAAATATTAATCCCCTTCTGGTTTTTCATGTTGAAATCTTTTGTGCAAATTTATGAGCTACCTATTATCTTATCCAAGCCTTTAACATTCAGTATTCTGTATATAATTAGCATTTAGTATATAATTAGCATTCAGTATAAATTAGCATACAGTATATAATTAGCATTAATACATTAATTTCTACTCTATCTCATAAATTGTGTGTGTTATATACATTATGTTCATTTTGTTAGGAAAACTTTCCCATCTCAACACCAAAAAGATATTCTTACACCTTTTACTCCATTAACTTTATAGTTTCCTTCTCATTTAACCTTTGATTTTGTGTGTGTGTGGGGGGGGGGGTAACATTTAAAGACGTTTACTGTGCACCAGGTGCATTTTTAAGTTTTATAAGAAAATTTACTTCGTCTTCTCCTGGCTCTATCTAAGTTTGGCACCATTACTCTTGCCATTTTATATATGAAAGAAATGAAATAGAGCTGAGATTGTCTGCTTAGTTTTTGCAGTAACTCAACAGCAGCTATTATTTTCATTTTGCAAATCAAGAGCGTGAGAAAGGGTCGGTAGTAACTTGTGTGGCCAGGGTGTCTTCCCGACGCCAGAGCCAGTGATAAGGAGCTGGAGCAAGAGGCCGGGTGCTGCTGTTGGGATGGTCAAAGCAGCTTTCCATACAGGTAAACTTTGAACTGTTCATTCCCCAGGGGTCACCAAGGATCTATTGTCAGGTACTAGGGGACATGATAGTAACAATTACAATAGAACCTACCCTGACAGAGTTTCTGACAGAAAAGGGAAGAATGTTTGATAAAAATATGACAGTTGGTTCTCACAAAGTATTTGAGATGGAACTGTGAAGTGGTTAGGATTGAGTAAGTGGCTGAAGCTGGCATGTGGGCCAGATAGAAAGTTGACTTTGGTTTCTGCTGTGAAGGATCTTGTGGGCTAAGAATTTAGTGAGTAATCATTTTGTATTTTTAAGAAAACCATGACATAATATAATTTATATTTGCAAAAGATAACTCTAGAGTCCAGAGCTCAGTATATCCCTAGCATGAGCAAACTTCAATCCTTTTGTACCACAAATAATTATAATACATCATATTATAACTCTGTGAAACTATACAAAATACAAATTTTCCCAACTAAGAAAATTTAGAAGCAGTTTCCCCTTAATGAAAAAGATTAAAAGGGGAATGGAATGAAAAGGATTCAGGAGAAAATATATCAGGCAAACTCAGGTAGTCTTTGTAACTAGGAGTATGTGGATACATGAAACAAAGCTTCAGGCCGGAGAAAATGAGTGGACAATATATTAACATTATAGAAACAGTCCTCAGTGGGCTAGAGAGGCTCAGAGATTGTCTACTGCTCTTGCTGAGGACCCACATTCAGTTCCCAGCGTCCATGGTGGACAGCTCACAGTCACCTGGAACTCCGGCTGCAAGGGATCTGATGCCCTCTTCTGGACCCTGCAGGCACCTACACACATACACACACACACACACACACACACACACACACACACACACACTCACATACACATTCCAGTGTACCTGCACACGCATGTGAAAGTATTTTTATACTATAACTTTTAAAAATAAAAGTAGTACTTTTATTATTCCCATTTTATATATGATGAAAGTGAAGTAGAGCTTATATTTTCTGCTCAATTTTTGAGTGGAAATAAGTGTAATAAGCAGGTAACAAATGGGATCTTTAACAGCTGTAATTCTTTTTAAATTGCAGACGATTATGAAATTCTTGATGTACTACGCTGGTGATCTGGCCAATGTGTTTTTTATCGTCACAGTAGGAACGGGTCTTTATTGGCTTATTTTCTTCAAAGTGAGTGAGTTTCTGAATTTAACATAAATGCCAATTTCTGAATAACTGATAAGCTGTTTTTATAAAGAACTATTTCTGTTCAAGCTCATGGAGACAGCTCTAATCCCCCACCTTTTGGTGGACCGTTGACTGAGGACATCAGTACTAGGTGAATCTACGCTTCCTTTGGCTTACAAACCCTGTAGTAAGTACCTTGTGTCATTGTTACAGGCACAGAAGTCCGTCTCTGTTTTGCTGCCGATGCCAGTTCAGGAAGAGCGTTTTGTTACTTACGTGGGGTGTGCCTTTGCTATGAAGGTATGTTTCATAGGACAGTTTACTCAATTTATAAAGCCTGCTCAGAAGCTACTAATTCTTTCAAATTCAGATGCTTTTAAGATTTTGGGTGTAAAATTTGTTTGGCTATGAAAGGAAGCATCAGAGTTATTTTACTTTACATAGGAAATGTGCCTTTATGTATAATAGCCCATTTAAAGTTATGCCCTAAATCATTTTTTCAAGGAGTTATTAAATTTGCCTGGGCAATCATGAATTGCAGCTAACTTGACAAAATGATATTTCAAGGCTAACTTCTCCTTAAAACTCTGGCCATGTGTTCACAATGGAACAAAATACCTTCCATCGTGGATTTTGTCTCTTTGTTAATGAGGACTAAAAGCCAAGTCTGGTGATGTGCTGGAATTGTAGACACTATTATTAATCTCTTCTCATCTTTCCGTGGCAACTACCCCCTCAAGCTGTGTACTCACCATTTTGAAGGCTCCTCACACGCCTGTTTGGTAGGCCTCATCCCATTGGCTTTTGGAAGTAGAGTGTCTGCTTTACCCACCGAGAAGGGAACTCTTCAGGAGAATTACCATCCTGTACTTGCACTTTTATCCTCTGATCAGTAATGTTCCAGGGATGAGACTTCAGTCTTAATGGACTGTTCCTTTAAATGAGAGAAATGTGTTTCAACAGCACACCGCTTTCTATCTCAGGTCCAGAAATAGAAAAGACCTCTCAGGCATCTGCTGCTTTCCCAAGACTTTGTAAATTACCTTACTCACAGAAAAGTCAGATAATATACAGAGCCTAGAGGAAGGGAGTTGTTTCTGCCAGGGTCCTATAGGAGATGGCGAAGAAGGAGATCTTTTCATATTCCTGTTTTAAGGAAAGAAAGAAAAAGAGATGGTGAATTACTGGATTAATAGGTGTGTGACAGTTGGGTATACTTGATGATTCAGAGTATATGATGTGCTCTTGTGATTACTCTGTGATTGCACAGAATCATGTAGGTTTTATAATTACTCTTAAATGATGATACTCTTCAGGTGTTTTGTTGGGTTTTTTTAGGCTCTGCAATTTTTGCATAAGCTCATATCCCAGATTACCATTGATATATTCTTTATTGATTGGGAACGGCCGAAAGGAAAAGTTCTTAAAGCTGTTGAAGGTAACTGAAATCAGTGTTTGTACCAGAATCCCCTTGCTGCCTTGCAGAGCAAAGGAAAAGGGCTTTTACTCACTTCCTCTCCCTTCCCAGGTGAGGGTGGAGTGCGGAGCGCCACTGTCCCAGTGAGCATATGGAGAACGTACTTTGTAGCAAATGAATGGAATGAGATTCAGACTGTGAGAAAAATCAACCCCCTCTTTCAAGTGCTCACCACGCTCTTCTTCTTGGAGGTATATACTGTGATATAATCATTTGATGCAGCTTACTAGCACCTCATAGATGTTACTCTAATCTCAACTAAGTTCTCAGTGCAGCAGTTTTCTGTGGTAAACAGTATGAGGAAATATTTACTTTTCTCCCTTTATCCTTCCTATCTAACAAACAAAAGCGAAAACGTAAATAAGCTGTGATGAGACCCTTAGAAGGCTTCCGGTCTGAACAACTATTAAATGTGAAGAAGTTCAGTGCGGTAGGCGTGTTCATGTTGTTGTAACAAATTCTCACTATCTTCTGCCTCTGGAGATCTTCATCCTGCAAAACCCAAACTCTTCATTCCCATTCAACAATTCATTTGGTATGCAATCACCCATTGCTCTCTCCTGCAGCGCTGGGGTCACCACCATTCCATTTTGTGTCCCCATGAATTTGAGTGCTCTGGGTTGAAGGAGTGGCTTTTGTACCAGTGGCCTGCTGCAGGACTCCCTGGTGAGCTTGTATAAAATACCCACGTTCCTTGTCATTACAGATAATTTTTGGTAGCTTTTAGGTGATCCCATTGTATATTTTCAAAAACCTGCCTTCTATATGATCCATATTCTCACCCCTGCCTCAGAACTGACCACTATTGTACATTTGTCATATCCCAACTACTTGGGAATTTGAGGTGAGAGGGTCACAATTTCAAGGCCTGCCTGGGCTTCTGAGTAACTTCAAGACTAGCCTGGATGACTTAGCAAGACCTTGTCTCCAAATAGTTATAGTAAAGGGGGGCGTGTTGTGCAGGAGGATATAGCTCACTAAAAAGGCACTTACTCAGCATCCATGAGGCCCTAGGTTTGCTCTCCAACATATCCCCTCCACACAAGTTATATGTCTATAGTATACAGCATGATTTATCAATACACATATTTATTATGGAATGGCTGAATTTAAACTAATCAGCACTTCTGTTGCCTCACATACTTACCTTTTTTGGTAAAACAGTAGTTTTTTGTTTTTGTTTTAAATACTGTTTGAGGAAGCCAGGTGTGGTAGTACAGGATCAAAATCCCAACTCTTCAAAGTTGAAGAGCAAAAGAGCATCAAGAATTCAAGGCCATCCCACAGAGCCATCTTGCTAGCCCAAGCCGATTTTTTTTTTTTTTTTTTTTTTTTTTTTGGCCATTAGTCAACACCTGAGGGTGGAGTTCTCATGTCTTAAACATCTCCTCCATTCCTCTCACTTCAACACTGTTGCATTGAGGACTAAGTTTCCAACTTCAGGATACGCTTTTAAATGATGATAATCATATTTTGTAGTATTGTGAGGAATAGAGATAATACAAACTTGCAAGATCACCTAAAAGCTACCAAAAAATAATCTGTAATGACAAGGAACATGGGTATTTTATACAAGCTCACCAGGGAGTCCTGCAGCAGGCCACTGGTACAAAAGCCACTCCTTCAACAGCCTATAATTGTAGGCCTCTTTTCATGGCAGAGATTGTTAATAGAAGTGCATTTGTTCTTTCACTAGTGAGTGACAACAATGTGCCCACCTGTTAATGGGTTTCTTCATGTGAAATTGAAAACAAAGAAAGGCATCACGAAAAGAAAAAAAGGGAAAAAAAGAATTCAAGGTCATGCTCATGTACATAGCAAGTCCCAGCTTAACATAGGCTAAGGAGACCCTGCTTCAAACACACACACACACACAGGATTTGAATATTGGATGAACTTGAAAAGGTATTAAATGCTTCTGCAGTTAACTCTGCAAAACACTAGAGTACGTAAAATTGCATAAGAGCCTTACTGAAAAAATTCTCAAAGCCTTTGTTTTACATGGGGAAGAGTCATGGCAGTCAGTGTAATGTACCCAAACTTATTTAATTATGGCTTCATTTCATCCAAGAAGGTACATTCCTTGGAAGACATTTTGGAATGTATTGTTTTGAAATACAGGAAGTATTTAGCATAGTGCCTGGCATGTCTTAAATATTCATGAATTGCTACTTGTTTGTTTAACTCACTGGTAGTTTTAGGTTTGTAATTTGTGTCTAAGTTTTCCTACTGTTTGCAATCTTGGGTATTTTTGTTTGTCAAGGTGGGTAGAGAAAAATATTTCACTTTCAGTATAGAAAAGTTTTCTTTACCCATGTCTGTTTAAATTCTCATTTTCCTTCTCTTTCAGGTTGTGGGATTCAAAAACTTAGCATTAATGGATCCATCCTCTAGCCTTTCTAGAAATCTGTCAGACTACATAGCTCCTTACAGCCGCATTTTGAGATATGCTGTGGCTACTGCTATCTGGCTGGTGATTGGAATAATACAGGTAACAAGAGATTGTACTGTGAATGACATTGCCAGTCTATAAACCTGCTTGTATACTAAAGTCTCTCAAATGCTGAGTTCTTTTTCAGAAAAAAAAGGTGACAAATGCAATAATAATAGCTATTTATATCATGATTCAGTCACTGTGAGAATCAATAATTGCTTTACACATATTAACTACTTAGTCTATACTTTAGCCTCAGAGATGGGTTAAGTTAGCATCCTTGTGTTACAGGTGAGGAAACATGAGGCTCTGGAGGGATAATGGTCGCTTAAGATCACACAGCTAGAATTGGCAACACTGGAATTTGAACCGAGGATGTTCGGTTTCAGAGTTTACTTCTTGTCAGTTGGGGACTCTGAAGGGTCTTTTGGAGACTCCAACCCAGGGAAGTTTTTACGTGTATGTAACTAGTTTATACGTAGTTTATATGTAACTAAGGAGCAGATGTGCTACTACACTTTATTCTGTTTTGTTTACATTTATTTATATGGCATTTTCTTTACCTGTATCTTTTAAAATTATCATTTCCCTTTGGATTGGATTCAAATGGCATTCCACAACCTAAGAATGGGCTTTTTTTCTCAAAGCTGGGATTTGAACTCAGGGCCTTACATATACCGGGCAAGTTCTCTACCCCTGAGCTATGTGCCCAGCCTGAGAACTGACTTTGGAATGTATACTTTTTGAGGATTGGTGATAGTGTTCAAACTTAAATCTACAGAGCTAGAGCTAAGGAGAGCTAGTAAGCAGGAGATAAGGACACACAGACAATAGAATTTGAAATGAGATCTTTTAATGAGTATGGGTTTGATGTTTGGAAATGTTCACATACCACTGTGTTTGGTGAACATATCTACTGCTCTGACTTTAAAGTCGCATCATTGTAGAGAATTTCATGGAATGCTATCTGAAGCATTTCCCATTTCATTAAATGTAACAACAGCAACAACAACTAAGCAGAATAGGAGTGTCAGAAATAAAGACCATTTCCTTCCCCTTCTCCTGAAAAAAGATCAGAAGCCAGAGTACAGGCGAAGTGGTGGCTTGGTGTGGTCATCAGGACCCAGAAGCCTGTTCTCTGCCATGTGTAACTCCAACCCTGAGTTCATTATCTGCTCCATGGTGGCTGAGGAATTTACAGGAGGGAATTGGGAGTCCAGTTTCTTTCCTCTCCTTTTTAAGTCTTGGGGATGAAGAAATGCCTCAGTGGTCAAGAGCATGTTATACTTTGATTCTGTTGCTGTGATATACACCAGTGACAAAAACAGCTTAGGGGAGGAAAAGCTCTATTGGACTTACACTTCCAGGTCACAGGTGATCACTAAGGGAGGTCAGGGCAGAAAACCAAGCAGGAACTTGAAGCCTTCCTATGGAGCAAGGCTGTTTGCTGGCTTGCCCACAGGCTCATGCTTAGCTTAGCTAGGTTCTCATACAGCATGGGGCCACCTACCCACAGAATGGTGCTGCCCATAGGTAACTGAGCATAGAAAACTCCTACATCAGTTAATAAGACAATCCCTAACAGAAAGGCAGTCCCCCAACTGACACTCCCTTCTCAGGTGACTTTAGGCCATGCCAAGTTGGCGATTTAAGCTAGCCAGAACAGCACATGGTACTCTTGCAGAGGACCAGAATTTGGTTCCAGTCACTCAAATTATGTGGCTCGCAACTCACTGTAACTCCAGCTCCAGAGGATCTCACAGCCTCTCTGGCTGCTGCAGACACCGGCATGCACCAGGTGCACATGTACACCTCACCAGTCGACACACACACGCTTAAAAGTAAAATCTTTTCTTCAAAAAAAAAGAGCCTTTGTGAAGTACCATTCAGTGTCTTCTTGGCTAGAACTTCATGTGGCCACACAGATAAGAAAGCCTTTCTCTCTGTTCTAAGGTAAGAAATCCTTGTGGATTCCTTACCTATTACAGCTTCACAAGTACGCCTAACCTCTTCTGGATTGTAATAATCAATCAGGCTTCAGTGGTCACCTCTTTTACATTTTTAAACCTCCACTGTTAGTATTTTCATGTTCTTTAAAAGTGTATGTATGTGTGTTGTTGTTTAGTTTAGTTTAGTTTAGTTTATGGACATACTATAAATCAGCTGCTCTAGACTCTCTAATCTGTCCTTAGAGTTAAGCATGCTTTATATAATAGACAGTGTGTTGAGTTCGTGGGCATTCCCTAACACGAGCTAACTACAGAATGGGACAAGTGTTATGAAGCTGTTTCACAGGAACATGAGAAGATACAATAGGGGAACAGTGGGGACAACTCTAGGTAGGGTAGTTAGGAAATATGTTTCTCTGAAACATGTCTAGAAAGTAAAAAATTTTAATTTATAAAATTTCCTTATCAAGTATTGCTATTAAATACATGTAATAAGACATTTGAAAGTTAACTCATCAATAGTTAAAATTTAATATTAAATATAAGTTTTTATATGCTATACTGTTCGAGATTAATTTGAAATCCATAAAGTTGTTAATGGCTTCTGAAATTCAAACCATGAGCAAAGTTTAAAAAGTAGACATATATCTTGGCCACCAATAGTTGATGTATTCAAATGTATGAGCGGGTGGTGTCCATTCCTGTTTGTATAGGTGTGCACACATACGTGTGTGTATGTGTGTGTGCATGAGTGTTTATGTGTGTATGTGTGCATATGTGTGTACATGTTTATGTGTATGTGTGCATGTTTATGTGTGTGCATGCGTGTGTGTGTGTGTGTGTGTGTGTGTGTGTGTGTGTGTGTGCGTGTGTGCGCATGTGTAAGCCAGAGATCACCATCATGTGTCTTCCTTGGTCACTCTCCACTATACTGTTGAGGGTCTCTCGGTGAGCCTCTCATGCTGAGGTTATTTGCAAGCCTGCACACTGGCTTTTTATGTGGGTGCTGGGGACCCACACTTGGATCCTCATGCTTGTGCAGCGAGCCCTCTCCCCAGCACTAATTCATGCTAAATTCACATGACTCTTCCCACCTTTGTCTTTCCTTGTTTCAACAACACAGATGTCTTTAGTTCTCGAAGTGGACTCACTCAGTAACTCTTAACTTAATTCTAAATCTTCCTTCCTTTGAGGACAGAGTCAGAACTAACAAGTGGGATTTGATTCCAAGGGAACTTTTAGAGGCCACTGTGCTCTTGGTTTGAACTTCTTTTTTCTTAAAATACTGCTCTCTGGTTATTAAAGAAGATAAACATCCAGAAGGAGGCAAGTACTCATGGTCGTGACTCACTGTTTCAGATTGTTTTCTCTGCTGCCTTTTATGAGAGATTCATAGAAGACAAAATCCGGCAGTTCGTTGATCTGTGCTCCATGAGTAATGTGAGTACTTTCTGATATCGTCTTGCAACTGTTACTTTTCCACTTTGGAAAGGCACAGGTATGTGTAGAGAAACATTAAAAATGTCTCCATACGTTTCACAAGGCAGTTGAATAGCAGCTTCATAAGTTGGTTTGTGGTGGTTGGAGTGTTAATCTAATTTTCAATCAGCTGTTAATTTGAAGAATAGATATACTGTTCCACAAATTAATACTCCTGCCATAGCTTCTTTTCCTCTATATCTGAAGTTCTTTGTTTTTAGTTTTTCAAGACAGGGTTTCTCTGTGTAGTTCTGGCTGTCCTGGACTCGCTTTGTAGACCAGGCTGGCCTTGAACTCACAGCGATCTGCCTGCCTCTGCCTCCCTACTGCTGGGATTAAAGGCATGTGCCACCACCACCTGGCTTATCTGCAGTTTTAATTATGAGTAATTAATGCTTCATTCATCCTGCAACCTTGAATTTCTTTATACATCAGAATGTCTTCTTTTCTTAGAAAACAGCTCCAGTCTCCTTTCTATCTACCTAAAAACAAAACAACAACAAAAAATTTTATTATCCTTGCTACCTTGGTTTCCTATACTTCCTAAGAATTCTGTTCCTGTTATTTTGGGAAATGGAGAGCAATTTTAACAAAAACTTACTTTATAGTTTTATAGAGGGCCCCTGATTGCTTCTCTTTCTTCTCTTTCCACAGGTGTCAGTGTTTCTGCTATCCCACAGATGTTTTGGATATTACATTCACGGGAGGTCAGTCCATGGCCATGCAGACACTAACATGGAAGAAATGAATATGAACCTTAAAAGAGAAGCGGTAGGAATGTATTCTACATCTTGATTAGTTGAAAACTTAATCTTCACAAATGACTTTGAAAGTTGCAGGAACACCAAATCATGACCCTGAGTGTTCAACAGAATCTGGTTTTGTCCTGTAGTTTCCTTGTGACCTGCATGGAATACTACTCAGCTATCAAAAACAAGGAAATCATCCAATTTGCTGCCAAATGGATGGAACTAGAAAAGCTCATCCTGAGTGATCTAACTCGGACCCCAGACTCAGAAAGATGCACATGGCATCTTATCCTACAACCAACAGACCAAAAGAAACAGGAACATTAACTTTGTTACCTGTTACTGGGACACTTTGCCCTAGTAGAGCTGCCATGTAGGCCCCCAGTGCAAGAGGAAGCTCTTAGCCCTCATCTGGCTGCTGAACTGAAGGGGCTGAGATGTGGGGGCACCCCACACTGAAAGAATAGCATAGGTGGGAGAGGGAGTAGAGGATGGGAGAGAGAAAGGTGGAGGGAGGGGGCTGTGATGGAGATGTCACTTGAAGTAATAAATAAATGTAATAAAAAAAGTAATCAAGTACAACAGGAAAGTTCTTCCTCAGTGAGGAGAGAAGGACATTTACATTAGGAAATCATCATTTTACTGTGACAAATAGATGAATGAGTATAGGCTGCAATCATCAGTGGATCTTAAGACAAATGCATGTCAGTGGGGAACTCATAATGACAGGTCAGGATGACATAATCAGGGACATAATAACTCCTTTTCAATAAGTTAAAAATGAGGCAAGCTGACATTGAACACTTCCTGATATGACATGAAAACTGAGCCTGAAAACAATTAAATCTCTAGATTTAACTACAGCTTTATAGGAAGTAACAGAGACTAGAGGAACAACTTAAATAGAACTGAAGGAAGTACTCAGCAGATCCAGAGTGCAGAACACCACATGTCTTCAACCAACCATTGGCATTAAAGGACAGGAGGAGTGACAGTGTGGGAGAGATGTACTGAGGGAAGCTTAAGAAACAACGCAATGAAGCTCAAGATATGGACTTCAGGTCCTCATTCAATCTTTGGAAAAGGTCTGATTTAATGGGTTCAGTGTTAACTTATATTAAGCAATGATTAATTTTGTTAGTTATAAAAAGGACAGTGGCAGTTGTTGTATTAAGTCCATATTAGCGATGCACAGATGAAATGACATGATCTCAAGTCTGCTCTAAAATACCCTAAGAAAAAACAAATTTGGGAAGATAAATGAAACAAAAAGATTGGTTAAATGTTGGTAATGTTGAAATTGAGTGATGACACATTTGTCCGTTCTACTGTATATCCTGATAACTTCTTAAAACAAAAAAAAAAATCAAAAACAGAAAAAAAGAAGAAGAAGGCAAGCCTTAGGGATTTACTGAGCTCCCATCTGTGACTTGTGATGGTTTACTCAGCACAGTGATGACTTGGAGAGACTAAACCACTTGCTTACTCTGAGGAATGACACTGGGTTGGAAAGGTACCTGTAATAATTTAACCCAAAATCCCCAGGAAAAGAATATGTCCAACTGAGGAATGGTATTAAAAGCATAACAAATAGCCTTAAGAAGCAAGTAGTAATAGATTTTATTTCAGTTTACTTTAGTAACATAGTACACAGATATCAGTCATAAGTAAAAGATAGCAAACTGGGGAAAAGTGCCTATAACAAATATGTCAGCAATATTGATATCCAAAAACATGGGTTTCCCTCTTCAACTTACCATACTTTTTTGAAGCTAATAGTTAATGACATTAAAGAATGGGCAACCATAAAACAATTACTATCAGGATAAGTTTTTACAAATGGAAAGTTTTGAGTAATATGTGCTAGGACTTCATAGTCTGATTATATGGATTTAACTCAAGGAAAATTCAAAATATAAGTAGCTAATTATATTTTAGATTTTTTTCTTTTTTAATATTTAGTTATTGCTTCAGGTTACATCTCCATCACAGTGTCCTCTTTCCACCCCATCCCAGTCCCACCCTCCTACCCTCTACCCCCTATCCCTTCCATCACACTCCTCTGGAGTGGAGTGTCCCTACATAACAGTCCCCACCTCAGTTCAGCAGTCATATGAGGGTCAAGAGCCTCCTCATACACTGGGGGCCTACAAGGCAGCACCACTAGGGCAAAGTGTCTCATTGACAGGAAACAAAGTCTATGTTCATGTTCCCTTTGGTGCATTGGTTGTAGTATAGTTATCCTGTACTATGGCTAAAATCCAATTATAAGTGAATAGATGCCATGTGCATCCCTCTGAGTCTGGGTTAGGTCACTCAGGATGAGCTTCTCTAGTTCCATCCATTTGGCTGCAAATTGCATGATTTTGTTGTTTCTGATGGCTGAGTAGTATTCCATTGTGTAGATGTACCACAGTTGTTTTTTTTTTTAATCCATTCCTTGGTTGAAGGGCATCTGGGTTGTTTCTAGTTTCTAGCTATTACAAATAAGGCTGCTATGAACATAGATGAGGAAACTTCCTTGTGATTTGTTGAGGAATCATTTAGATGTATACCCAGAAGTGGTATGGTTGGGTCCCGAGGCAGAACTATTCCAAGTTCTCGAAGATATCTCCAGATTGACCTCCATAGTGGTTGCACAAGCCTGCATTCCCACCAGCAATGGAGGAGAATATCTGGAGCTATTACCATCCCAGATTTCAAGCTGTACTACAGAGCAGTAGTAATAAAAACAGCATGGTACTGGTATAGAAACAGACCAGTGGATCAATGGAATCAAATTGAAAACCCAGAAATGAACCCACACACCTATGGTCACTTAATTTTTGACAAAGAAGCCAAAATCATACAATGGAAAAAGGACAGCATCTTCAACAAATGGTATGGTACTGGTCCAACTGGATGTCGACATGTAAAAGAACAAAATTAGACCCATACTTATCACCTTGTACAAAACTTAAGTCCAAGTGGATCAAAGACCTTAACATAAAGCTGGACATACTAAATCTATTAGAAGAGAAAGTGGGGAAAACTCTCAAACTCATCGGCACAGGTGACAACTTCCTGAACAGAACACCAACAGCTCAGGATATAAGACCAACAATCAATAAATAGGACTTCAAGAAACTGAAACACTTCTGAAAGGCAAAATACACTGATATTTGAACAAAATGGCGACCTACAGATTGGGAAAAAAAATCTTCAACCCCACATCTGACAGGGGGCTAATATCCAAAATTTACAAAGAGCTCAAGAAATTAAATGCCCAGAAACAAAATAATTCAATCAAAAAATGGGGAACAGAGCTATACAGAGAATTCACAAAGGAGGAATCCCTAATGGCTGAGAGACACTTGAAGAAATGCTCAACATCCTTAATCATCAGAGAAATGCAACTCAAGATGACTCTGAGATTCCATCTCACACCTGTCAGAATGGCTAAGGTCAAAAGCTCAAATGACAGCACGTGCTGGCGATGTTGTGGAGAAAGATTTTAGATTTTTAACACGAGGAGAAAACATGTGAAAGTTGGAGATAATTATGTACGTTTATCTTTACAATACAATCTCTGAATATAAATATAAATCTCTTAATATAAATATTTTTATTAAAAATGGGAGACCCCATGTTCTGCCTTGGGAGACTGAGGTACATGGTTCTTGGGTCTGTGATGAGAGCATCGTGTCAGATAATAGGACAGTTTCAGTGGCAATGAGTTTGGGGATATGGAGGACAAAGACCTAGATGACTTGGAAAATGCCTACGAGGGCTGGGGATCAACTGCAGTCCAACCAGAAGTGAATCGCCATCCACATGTGACTGATCCTAGCAATGGGTGCTGGGCGCCCGAGCACTCTAGATTTCGGTGTGCCCTAGAGAGGGTGGAGCTGGAGGGCGAGGTGCAGCCCCTTTGCTCATCACAATAGGGGAACTCAGAGCCTGAAACATCCCATCATCATTCAGTGCTACCTGGCCTGTGGAAGCTAGGAAGACTCTGGGGTCATCATGACCAACTGAGCAGTGCTGTCACAGTGTACATGGGCGCTGTTTTTATGACGCCAGTTTCAGATGCAAATAAAAAAGTCACCCTTTCCACCACCCCAAAATGGTTTATAGAATATGTAATGACAGGAAAATTGCTCAAGATATGAGGATGAACAAAAAAAAAAAAATAAGGAATCAGTATGATTCCAGTTTTTTGTTGTCTATATGTTTATGACTTAGAAAAGGGTAGAAAGTGCTTTAAATATGTTGAATATTTAAATCCAGATGCTAAAATGTATAGCTAATCTTTTTTTCTTGGTACCTCTTCATAGTTTATACATTCTCCACAATTGCCTGTACTCTTCTCATTTGAATTTATATTTAAAATGGAGAAGCTCATTGTATATATTCTTCCTCCAAATTTGTGGAAACCAAGGGCTGCACTGTTTGCCGATTGGGAACAGATGAAAGAGAGTAGTGAGTTCTGACATATATGAACAGGTGCCACAGAGCCAGACTCTAATGGAACCATGAGCCATGGGTGGAAACTGGCTAGGCAGTGAGTGAGGGCAAAAACAGTGTGTTTGTGGTTGTCAGTGTACAATCTTGTGAGAAGACGACCTGTCCATAACCTCACTGTTCAGTCTTTTCTTATTTAAAGAGCAGGAAGGTTAAGCACAAGGAAGCTAAGAATACCATATGTACAGGGAACTCGGTGGCATAGGTAGGGAAGCTGAATGAGAAGGAAGTGGAATATGGTCAATCTGGGGGTGTGGGTCCTGGATAATATTAGAACCTTTGTCTCAAATACAGTATCAGCAAGATTTCACTGGGTTAACGAATCTTGAGACATGGTGCTACTAACTAAAGAAAAGTGGTATGCTTTCTTTTTAAGAAAGGCCTTTTCCAACATTTCTATATTAATTTAAATCCTTAAATTTTTTTCAGGAAAATTTGTGCAGCCAAAGGGGTTTGGTCCCCAACACAGATGGGCAGACTTTTCAGATTGCAGTTTCTAGTCAGATGAGACAACACTATGACAGAATTCATGAGACACTAACAAGGGTTTGTATAGAGTATTATCCACATGTATTTTGCCATGTTTAAGGTTATTTAAGTTCCAAAGCATAAAGTGTGTTGTATTTATACATTTCTCTTTTTAATATTAGAGAAATGGCCCTGCCAGACTGCTGAGTTCGTCAGCAACTACTTTTGAACAAAGTATAAAGGCATACCACGCGATGAATAAGTTCCTTGGCTCTTTCATTGATCATGTATGTATTCAGATGTCTGTACATAAGCCAGGGTCATTTTGAAAAGTTAAATGGGAATCAGCTAACTTTCAATCAGTCATATCAGTGAACTTTGTGTTTTGTTTTCTGTCACATTTAATACTTAGGAATAGTTAAAAAAATTATAGATACTAACAATTTATGGTTTAGAGATCAAGTTAGATTATATAAAAGAAAAATGTGTTTTTAATGTACTCATTGGCAAATGATGATTCCTTTAAATATATCCCATAAAATTCTAGAATTTTACACTATACTAGAATTTTATGTCTCGAAAATGTTATTACTCACTGAAATTCTTACACTATGATTGTATTCTTGAAAAAACATCTTATAAGTCAATTTTCAGTATATCTAGCCTTAAATATACTAACAAAATTTAAAATATTTCTAAAATAATTTTTATCATAAATGCTAATGTGATTTATTTTATGTAAGTTTTTCTTGGTATATTCCTTATTTTTTCTACTTCTAATTTTGTATTAATTGGAAAACATTTATTACAGTTTTTTACTGCATGAGTGTCTTCTCAAACTAGGTTCATAAGGAAATGGATTACTTTATAAAAGATAAGTTGCTTCTTGAAAGGATCCTCGGGATGGAGTTCATGGAGCCCGTGGAAAAGAGCATCTTCTACAATGGTGACTTCTCATGTTCTTGCTGAACTTGGTCCTGTTTGCAAGGTTGGGGCAGGGAGTGCTTGCAGTTATTTTTCCATTGATTTTTGCAATTTTATATAAAAACAATGGAAACTTAACTCAACCTCGTGAAACTTTTCTATTTTATTTTGAAATGTAACAACAATAATAAAAACTCCAAATACTCATCAAAGACCACAAAGAAGGCGAAAGGGCCAAGTTTCAGAATTAACCATAGATCTCAAACAGAGAGTAAAACAAATGCATTAAATTCAGATTTTATTGGAATATTCATTTAATGGCAGACTTATAAAATCTCTAAAGAGTACTGTGTTGCTTATCTTTTATATCTAATTCATTTTTCGTCAAAATCATAAAAATTATATTGGTAATAGGAATCATTTTTAAATTTTTTATATTTTTAATTTTTATGTTTATAGGTGTTTTGTTTGAATATATGTCTGTGTACCATGGATAGGACTGGTACCCACCAAGGTCAGATGAGGGTGTGGGATCCTCTAGTTATAGACAGTTGTGAACCATCCCATGTGCTGGGAATCAACCCCAAGTCTCTGAAAGAGCAGCCAGTGCTCTTAACGGTTGAGCCATCTTCTCACTGTTTTTAAAAGAATATTTAAAATAATTTGTATTGTGAGTTTCCCTTTATCTTATAAAGTAGTCATTCCAGAAAAAAAAAATTAATTTGCACTACCGGCTATATGTAAGTTGATCCATGGAGGTATAAAATACTAAAATCACTTCGTAAATGTGTCATTGCATTATTAACCTGTATTTTTTTAAGTTTATAATATAAAAGGTAATAAGATGTGTCTATTGTGAGAGTGTATTACCAGTATTTGATGACAACGACAACATATGAGGAGAGCAGTTTAGAAGCCACCGCTGATGAGCATGGCTTTGAGGTGTGCACCCTGGTCCAGTATGTAGGTTGAATGAATTTCTGTGGTGGCATGCTGTAGGATGGGTCAAAGAAATGAGACAGCCTTTAAAATACAGCTTCAAGGGGCTGGAGAGATGGCTCAACGGTTAAGAGCACTGGCTGCTCTTCCAGAGGTCATGAGTTCAATTCCCAGCAACCACATGGTGGTTCACAACCATCCATAATGAAATCTGGTGCCCTCTTCTGGCCTGCAGATATACCTGCAGACAGAACACTGTATACATAATAAATAAATCTTTAAAAAAAATGATCTTTAAAAAAAAAATACAGCTTCAAGACAGACAGCTCAGTGGTTAAGAACACTGGCTGCTCTTCCAGAGGTTCTAAGTTCAATTCCCAGCAACCACATGGTGGCTCACAACCATTTATACTGGGATCTGATGCCCTCTTCTGGCATGCAGGTATACATGCAGATAGAGCACTCATACATAAAGTAAATAAATCTTTAAAAACATATATTCTAAAAAAGAAAAAAAAAGTATAGCTTCAAAGTCGTCTGGTCTTAGTTTTAAAACCCAACTCAACTATCTTTCTGAACTTCAAAATATTACTTAACTTTTCTGAGCTTTTAAAATGTTCTCTGTAAAGTATGACCTTTAATATGATCTTCTAAAGGTTTTATGGAATTATCATGTGTAAAGAACTTACAGTGGACAACCTGTTGTGGGTAGGTGCCAGGAGAAGGGTATAGGGTACACCGCTAGGAGAGGAGTGTTAGAGTACACACTAGGAGAAGAGTGTTAGAGTACACACTAGGAGAGGGGTGTTAGAGTACACACTAG
>CAJQZJ010034075.1:7538064-7558784 GCA_907164525.1 Lophiomys imhausi | reverse complement strand
AAGCCCATGTATGGAAACCTTGGTTCCCCAGTAGTGGTGCTAATGAGAGGTGACTGGATTGTGCAAGTCTTAATTTCTCAGTGGTCTGATCCGCTGAATTTATACCGATGAGTTATCAGGAGATGGGTCTTTATGTATGTGTGTGTCGGGGGTTGCTTCTGAAGGGTCCTTAGCCTCCTGCTGTCTCAGCTTCGTGGCTGTCGTGAGGTGAGCAGCTTTATGCCGCTGCACACCACCCACCATGACATTTCAGCTCCTTTCTCATGACCACCTGACGACAACTCCACTCAACTGTGAAGTAATATCTATGAAACTGTGAACTCAACCAATCATTCCTCTAAGCTTAATCGGATTTTTTTCATGAAACTAACAAACTTTTCCTACCTTCAAATAAATACAATCAGCTCTCCAAATCTGAGATTCGAAGATTTAGCAGTGTGTCGAAATGTATTTTGTGTCTCCAAACTGAACACATAAAAACTTTTTCCTTATTTCCTAAACAATACATTCTAACAACTATATCTCACTTACATTGTAGCGGTATTACATGTAACCTAATGCAGATTTGAATTATATGGTAAGATCTGAGTACGTTATATGCAAGTACTATGCATAGGTGTATGGAAACGTGTTCAGCCTTTTTAGTGAGCATGAGATCACAGAATAAAGCCACAAGGATGCCACCAAGATGGCAACAGTTTTAAAAGTTTACCATGTGTTGTCAGAGCCATTAGAACAAATGAGCTTTCATATTATTTTCACTACATAAAGTCATCTTTTTTATTATAATGTTTATTTATTACATCAAGTTACATCTCCATCATAGTGCCCTCTTTCCACCCCTCCCTGTTTCACTCTCCCACCCTCTCCCACTCATCCCTCTCCCACCCATCCCACTCCTCCGATGTGGAGTGTCCCTGCAAATCAGCCCTTCTCAGTTCAACAGTCTCGTATGAGGGCTAAGAGCTTCCTCTTGCACTGGTGGTCTACATGGTAGCACCCCTAGGGCAAATTGTCCCATTGATAAGTAACAAAGTCTATGTTCCTGATCCTTTTGGTGTGTTGGTTATAGGATAGTTATCCTGTACTATATAGCTAAAATCCAATTATAAGTGAGTAGATGCCATGTGCATCTTTCTGAGTCTGGGTTAGCTCACTCAGGATGAGCTTTTCTAGTTCCATCCATTTGGCTGCAAATTACATGATTTCCTTGTTTCTGATAACTGAGAAAAACACCAAGAAACCAAATAATCCAATCAAAAAATGGGAAACAGAGCTAAACTGAGAATTCACAAAAGAGGAATCTCTAATGGCAGTGAGACATTTGAAGAAATGCTCAACATCCTTAATCATCTGAGAAATGCAACTCAAGACAACTCTGAGATTCCATCTCACACCTGTCAGAATGGCTAAGATCAAAAGCTCAAATGACAGCACATGCTGGCGAGGTTGTGGAGAAAGGGGAACACTTCTCCATTACTGGTGGGAGTAAAAACTTGTACAACCACTATGGAAATCAGTCTGGTGATATCTTAGAAAACTTGGAATAGCTCTACCTCAGGACCCAGCCATACCACTTCTGGGTATCCACTGAAACTATTCCTCACCAAACCACAAGGACGTTTCTTCATCTATGTTCATAGCAGCCTTATTTGTAATAATAGCTAGAAACTGGAAACAACTCAGATGTCCCTCAAGTGATGAATGGATAAAAAAAATGTGATACATTTATACATAAAGTCATCTTTTTTGTTTGTTTATTACTTCAGGTTACATCTCCATCACAGTGCCCTTTTTCCACCCCTCCCAGTCCCGCCCAACCACCCTCTACCACCTCTCTCTTCCATCCCACTCCTCTGGAGTGGAGTGTCCCTACATAACAGTCCCCCGCCCCAGTTCAGCAGTCATATGAGGGCCGAGAGCCTCCTCGTACACTGGAGGCCTACAAGGCAGCACCACTAGGGCAAAGTGTCTCCCTGACAGGAATCATCTGCAACTTTCCATTTGACTACTAGAAAGACTTTCCCACAACAGCAGGTGGCAGTGGAGAGCACAGTGAGCTTTTCAGGATGGAGCTAGAATCTTCTACAAAGATTAATAACCCATGGAGGAGTTATCCCCAGGTATTTTATATTGTTTGTGGCTATTTCTTGCTGTTCTGTCCTCCACTGGAGGAAGGCTAGAAAGGCTTTGTGATGAGAGGGCTGTCATGTACTCACTCAGGATGGCCACGTTGCTTTTCCTTTTTTGAGAAAAGTTCTCTGTGTATCCCTGGCTGTCCTGGAACTCACTCTATAGATCCGGCTGGCCTCAAACTCAGACATCAGCCTGCCTCGGCCTCCACAGTGCTGGGATTAAAGGCTGTGTACCACCATACAAGGTCTTCAGCTGCACTGAGCTACCTTCAGAACCCAAATAGGTTTTTCACCTCCAAGAACACTTTCTGGCACAAAGCCTCCATAAAACTCATTTTATCTTAAGGTTTGAACTTGGGTTTCCATCCTTTTGTGAAGTAATAATCCTATGGACACTTGGGGATGAAGGGAACCCCTTGGTTCTGTTTTTGCAAATATCAATTCCCAGTTGTGACTATGAGTAGGTTACACGCACAGGTGCACCTTTTTCTATATCTGTGAAGAAGATGATAGCACTTCCACATCCAGCTGTGTCTTAAGGACTGAGTTTGCAGATGTGAAGACAGACTTGAGCATCTTCAACAAATGGTGCTGGTCTAACTGGATGTTGACATGTAAAAGAATGAAATTAGACCCATACTTATCACCTTGCACAAAACTTAAGTCCAAGTGGATCACAGACCTTAACATAAAGCCCAACACACTAAATCTACTAGAAGAGAAAGTGGGGGAAAGCCTTGAACTCATTGGCACAGGTGATAACTTCCTGAACAGAACACCAACAGCTCAGGATCTAAAACCAACAATCAATAAATGGGACCTCATGAAACTGAAAAGCTTCTATAAGGCAAAAAACACTGTCATTCCAACAAAATGGCAACTAACAGATTGGGAAAAAATCTTCACCAACACCACATCTGACAGAGGGCTAATATCCAAAATTTACAAAGAGCTCAAGAAATTAAACACCAAGAAACCAAATAATCCAATCAAAAAATGGGAAACAGAGCTAAACTGAGAATTCACAAAAGAGGAATCTCTAATGGCAGTGAGACATTTGAAGAAATGCTCAGCATCCTTAATCATCAGAGAAATGCAACTCAAGACGACTCTGAGATTCCATCTCACACCTGTCAGAATGGCTAAAATCAAAAACTCAAATGACAGCACATGCTGGCGAGGGTGTGGAGAGGGAGGAACACTCCTCCATTGCTGGTGGGAGTGCAAACTTATACAACCTCTGTGGAAATCAGCCTGGCGATATGTTAGAAAACTTGGAATAGCTCTGCCTTGGGACTCAGCCATATCACTTCTGGGTATACATCCAAACAACTCCTCACCAAACCACAAGGACATATCCTCACCTATGTTCATAGCAGACTTATTTGTAATAGCTAGAAACTGGAAACAACCCAGATGTCCCTCAACTGACGAACGGATAAAAAGAAATGTACATTTACACAATGGACTACTACTCAGCTATCAGAAACAAGGAAATCTTCCAATTTGCAGCCAAATGGATGGAACTACAAAAGCTCATCCTGAGTGAGCTAACCCAAACTCAGAAAGATGCACATGGCATATACTCATTTATAATTGATTTTAGCAATATAGTACAGGATAACTATCCTACAACCAACACCCCAAAAGGATCAGGAACATAGACTTTGTTACCTATTAGTGGAACAATTTGCCCTAAGGGTGCTGCATGTAGGCCCCCAGTGCAAGAGGAAGCTCTTAGCTCTTCATATGACCGCTGAACTGAGAGGGGCTGATATGTAGGGACACTCCACATCGGAGGAGTGGGATGGATGGGAGAGGGAAGAGCGGTGAGAGGATAGAACCAGGAGGAGTGGAAAGAGGGCACTATGATGGAGATGTAACTTGAAGTAATAAATAAGCATAAAATAATAACAATAATCTGTGCAGGATGTGCTCAGTGGTCTTTGGAGACTACAGAAACTGGCTGCCCTCTGGCCCTCATTCTCACCACTGGTCATCCCTCACTTCCACAGGCCCTCTCCTTACTGCCCCAGAGTGCTGAGCCCCTCAGCTAACCAGCACACTAGGTTCCTCATCTTTCTAACACAGGTTTTGAATTAAGCGCTAATACTGTCACCATCTTCTGAGGCAGAGAGTCACAGCACAAGTCTGACCTGAGAACACAAGAAAGCACATTATCTAATGATTAGGGAATTTCTTTCTACTCTCTTTAATGTAATACCCATTTACAGCAAAATATTTTAGCCAGGTGTGGCGGCACACACCTTTAATCCCAGCACTGGAGAGGCAAAGGCAGACAGATCTCTGTGAGTTCAAGGCTAGCCCGATCTACATAGTGAGTCCAGACATTCATGGCTGATACACAGAAAAACCCTGTCTCGAAAAAAACAAAAGCAAAACAAAAACATTTTAGATTAGGTTGTTATCTTGACTGTTGAGTATTATATTGAGTAATGTCCATTCTACAATGCAGTCTCCTAGATCTTACTTTAATAATTTGTGTATATATATCTTAATATTAAAACTTGAAACATTTATAAGGCAATAATAATTTCAAAGACTATGAAGCTTACCTTATTTTCTTGGAATTTGGTACAAAATTGAACCCTCTATATTTAAAAAAACTATTACACATTTTACCAGTGTAAAAGTATTCATGTATATGGGTGTGCAGCCCCCCATTATTGTTATGAAGTATTTGTACTGTTCAGTACTGCTGGGCAATTACTTTTCTAGTGTGTGTCTCTTCGAGTCATTCTTTTATTTGACAGAAAAGAGAAATTAATCACATGAAGTCTTGACTGAATGGTGAGAGCCGTGACCAGCCTATTACTGGGTCTGCATTCCACCATCAGGAGTCCCTGGTATGAAGCCGTTTCTTTTCTTTTGGGAGACAGTGGCATTTATCCATACATGCCCAAAATACTTGGAACTGCCAGGGATCCAAGATGGCGGCAGCCGGCGCGGACGTATTTTGATTTCGGGGTCAACAGTCACAAGGCGGCAAGTGTTGCAGGATGCTGTACAAAGGGCACGACCCCTTCTAAATCTCACCCAGCTACACAGGGACCACAGAAGATGGCTGGGCAGGACGCCCCTTCCAACTCTCGGACACTCTAGGAAGCCTCTGGACCCAGGAATTGGGATAACCCATCCCCCCAAAAGGAGAAATCCCCGGTAAGTTCCAACCTAATACCCAGCTGGCAGATTCAGAAACCACGCAGAGATAATCCCCACCCTGCTGGGCACTCCCAGGTCTCACACAGCAGAAGATCCAATTATCTGGGAAAGGTTCCGACCCTTGGAAGTGAAGTAGCTCCACTGCAAAGTGCCTTCAGATCCCAGTCTGTGACGTCACTGGCCAGCTTCCAAGCCTCGGGAGCGGCAAGGCTATTGGACCTGAACTTCAGATTTACCCCCTACAGGAACCAACTCCGGGCAAACTGTGAGATATTTGAAACTGTCCCTTATCGAACTTTTGGACTAGTAAGGGCCCTTCCGGCAGGGAATCAGAGCTTACTTGTGCACAGCTCCGCCACCTGAATTAATTAGGTCCCCACCTGGGAGGTGGGACTGAATGACTCACCTTATAGGGGTGGAGTAAGGCAACTCCTACACCACAGTGCCCCCTTTGGACCCAAGTCCAGAATACAGCAAAAAAAAAAAAAAAATTCCACATGGCCAGAGGCCAGAGACAAAAAAAAAAAAAAACAGAGCGAAAAGTCTCCAACAAAAGAAAGCAACGCTATTCCATCGAGCCCAAACCACCTCACCACAACTGAAACACATGAAAACGATGACAATTCTACATTATGGAAAGTGATAAAGTCCCTTCAAGAAGAACTTAAAACTATGAAGGAATTCAAAGAAGCCACAATTCTACAAGTCAAAACAACAAATAACATCATTAAAGAGTTCAAAGCCAAGGTGACCCAGCTTGAACAGGAAAAGGATAAAGCAATGAAAGCTCTCCAGACAAAAACAAGAAAACTGGAGAAGGAAATGTACAAAACGAACACTACCATTCAAGACACGAAAATAGAAATGGAAACAATAAAGAAAACACAGGCAGAGTTAAAAGAGGAAATGGAGAATCAAGAGAAGAGAACAGGAACTATGGATGTGAGTATGAAAAATAGGATGCAAGAGATGGAGGACAGGATCTCAGGCATGGAAGATTCGATGGAAGAAATCAGTAAAACATCCAAAGAAAATGAGAAGATCCAGAAATAGACCCACACACTTATGGCCACCTAATTTTTGACAAAGAAGCCAAAACAGCACAATGGAAGAAGGACAGCATCTTCAACAAATGGTGCTGGTCCAACTGGATGTCCATTTGTAAAAAAATGAAGTTAGACCCATACTTACCACCTTGTACAAAACTTAAGTCCAAGTGGATCAAAGACCTTAACATAAGGACGGTCACACTAAATCTACAAGAAGATAAAGTGGGAGAAACCCTTGAACTAATTGGCACAGGCAACAACTTCCTGAACAGAACACCAACAGCTCAGGACTTGAGATCAACAATCAATAAATGGGACCTCATGAAACTGAAAAGCTTCTGTAAGGCAAAGGACACTGTCATTCGAACAAAACGGCAGCCTACAGACTGGGAGAAAATCTTCACCAACCCCACATCTGACAGAGGGCTAATATCCAAAATCTACAAAGAACTCAAGAAATTAAATGCCAAGAAACCAAATAATCCAATCAAAAAATGGGGGACAGAGCTAAATAGAGAATTCACAAAGGAGGAATCCCTAATGGCTGAGAGACACTTGAAGAAAAGCTCAACATCCTTAATCATCAGAGAAATGCAACTCAAGACGACTCTGAGATTCCATCTCACACCTGTCAGAATGGCTAGGATCAAAAACTCAAATGACAGCACATGCTGGCGAGGGTGTGGAGAAAAGGGTACCCTACTCCATAGCTGGTGGGAATGCAGGCTTGTGCAACCACTATGGAGGTCAGTCTGGCAATATCTTAGAAAACTTGAAATAGCTCTGCCTCAGGACCCAGCCATACCACTTCTGGGTATACACCCAAATGCCTCTTTACGGAATCATAAGGAAGTTTCCTCATCTATGTTTATAGCAGCCTTATTTGTAATAGCTAGAAACTGGAAACAACCCAGATGTCCCTCAACCAAAGAATGGGTTAAAAAACTGTGTTACATCTACACAATGGAATATTATTCAGCTATCAGGAATAATGAAATTATGCAATTTGCAGCCAAATGGATGGAACTAGAAAAGCTCATGCTGAGTGGGCTAACCCAGACTCAGAAAGACGCATATGGCATCTATTCACTTATAGTAGGATTTTAGCTATATAGTAGAAGGTATCGATACTACAACTAACACACCAATGGGAACTTGGACATAGACTTCTTATTTTAATTTTTATTTATTTTTTATATATTAGTTATATTTTTTCTATATTTTAGTCTTTTCTATCTATTGTATGCTTATTGATTTGTTTGTTTAGTAGTTCTCTCTCCCGGGCAATGAGACACTTTTCACTGATGGTACTGCTTCGTAGATCCCCAATGAATGAAGAGGCTCTTGGCCCTCATACGACCTCTCAACTGAGATGAGGGACTGTTATATAAGGACACCCCACCCCAGAGAAATGGGATGGAAAGGTTAGGAGGTAAAGAAAAAAAATGAAATGTGATGTTTCGGCCTTTTACAATTAACTGTCATAAACTGTTTAGGATAATTAAGAAATGCAAACTAATGGTTATGCAAGCCGGTCATTCTGTTAGGTACTATGACAGCCTATTAAAGTTACTTGCTAAGCTAATCAGAAATAAACCTGCTAAGAGACAAGCAACATCTGCTTACCCTAATATAAGAGATAGATAGGGCCTCTTCAAAAACCTCAAGAGATCTGCAGAATATGGCATTCAAAGATGTTTTCGTAACTTTAGATTTTTTTTTATATCAAGATATATCAACTCCTGACAGCACCCCCTATTCCCCTCCAAGTAGAAGATGAGCATCGAAGAATCTCCAGTGGGAGATGATTGAATTAGTCGCAAGCCTATCTCTTGGTAGGAAAAGCCCCTTGCTCCAACTGTAGACAGAATGCTGTCCAAAAAAGACAAAACCTGGAAGCAGGTAAGTCGACAGCCTAGCTCTGCCAAGACAGGGTAGGTAAGTCCTTCATAACCCCTGCTCTACAATCAATGTCTGTCAGAGAAGTGGGGCCAAACGACTGAAGAGCGATGCTGTAATGTATGGGAAGAAAATGGGAACTGTCCAGGCAGCCACTGGTATGTCATTTCTTAGTTTGGGAAGCTGCAGACCCTGTACTTCCTACAAAATAAGATATATTTATCCCTCTCAGGTCTCTGAGGTGATTGAAGAACAGATAGATAGAGTCTCATAATTGAATTTTGAGTTGTTTAGGAGTCAAGAGAGTGTTATACATCTAGAAGATACTTTTAAAATTGTGCTGCAATTAGTATGAATGTTGAGTCAGATATAGAACTTTAAACTCATGGAGATGGTTAGATAGTAGAATGTTAAAGTCAGGTACCAAATACATATGGACTGGTCATTGGGAATGTACGTTAAGCCAAATAACCCTCATAACTGTGGCCTAATTACTTTGTTGTACTGTATTGTATTTATTATTATAAGAGAAAGAGCCATTTGTTGGACTGAAAGGGGAAACTGTAGGGGGAAATAAGATATACCTTAAAGTTAAAAGAAAAAAAAAAAAGGAAGAGGATGGGCGGTTGAGGGTGGGAGGGTGGAACTGGAGGGGGAATAGGGAGGGGACTGCGATTGAGATGTAAGTTGAAGAAATAAAAAATAAAGGAAAAAAAAGAAAACAAGAACAAGGAAAAAATAGTATTTCAATAAACCTAAAAAGCAATGAACAAAACTATAGGAATCAGTAAACACCAATGAATAATAAATTTGACTGTAAGTAATCTCAACAGATTAGATATGGTGGATGGCTCCTGTTACCCAAGCCCCTGGAAATCTGAAACAAGAAATGAGAGTATTGCCACAAGGCCAAGGCAACCTGGGCCACAGAATAAGATCCTGTAATAAGAATAATAATAATGCACCGCTCCAGTTAGAAGATACAAATTGCTATATCAAAACACAAGACCCTATTGTTTGTAAGATACCTGTCACTGGCAAGAATGACAAAGGATGGGGAAGTGCATACTGAACAGTTGGATGTGAGGAACAAGCAGGAAAGGCTATTCTCATCCGACAAGCAGAACGCAAGTGTCTCAGAAGCAATAACGGTCACTGCATATTAACAGGGAGAAATACAGTAAGAAAATAGAGTGATGTCAATATTTAAAAAAAAATACTTGGAACTGCCACTTACTCAAGTGACTTGGTAGTAATCGCTTGAACATACCAGCCACCTTCTTACACATTTTCCAGCTAGTAATCTCTTCTGTTTGTTTTCACAAATGGCACGGCAAATATAAGTGGCACTTTTCACCAAATATTAGCAACACATTCCTCCATGCCTCAATTGCTTTGGATATTCAGGTACAATTGTGTAAGGGCAGCTGGTACTGTCAAGACTTTTTGGTGAGGGAAGGACTGGGTCACCTTTGTTTGAGATCTTGTCTTGATTTTCTGGAAAGAAATAGAGACACTGAAGAAACATTTGAAGGAAATAATAACCAACATAGATTTTGATTGGATTGTCTGCTGTGATGATTCACCTCCCCTTACTGTTGGCTTCTCTAGAGCACAGTTGATTTACAAATATGTATCCTGTGCTTGTGAGGGCCAACCACACTGCCTTATGTGCTCAGGAAACAGTGGATAAGAGAAGAAAGAGGGACCAGGAAGTATAATCGGTACCATGGTCATTTTGTTGGTTCTGTAACATTCGCAGGGTTCTGCACCTCACAGCAACACAGGAGTATCTTGCATCACTTTGATGGACTCAGGTTGACATCCAAACTACATGTGTTCTAGGAGCTCTAGGAAAGGCTTCACCGGCTTCTAGAGGATGCTTGCAAGCATTCCTCAGTTCGTGCCCCTTCCTCACCTGAAAGCCAGCCACAGAACTTCCTCTGATCTCTCTCCTCATCCTCTAGCTTCCCTCTTTTGCTTATAAGGATTTCCAAGGCTATATTGCACCCACTGGATATGTCAGATAATTTCCCCATATCAATATCCTTAGTCACATTTGCAAAGTCACTCTTGTAACATATTCACTGATTCTGGGATAATGGCGTAGGTATTTTTTTGAAGGGAAGAGATATTTTGTCCACCCAAACTGTATGCAGTGCAAGAATAAAAAATATGAAATTAGTATTCTTGAATAGTTTGAGTGGTCTGAAAAGAGTATAAAAGAGCTACTTTGAGACAAAAGATGAGCAGAAGTGAGGGGATATGGGATATAATAAGCATATAATAATAAGGTTGAAGGTTTCCGTATAGAAGGAACAACATGTGCAAAGGCCTGCAGAGGCTTAGATGGGTCATTTGACGTTAAGAGATGTCAGAGAAAGGATTTGCTCAGAATCAAGTAGAAAATTTCAGAGCAAGAAAAAAAACCTAAATGTTTTATCCATCTAATCTGTGCCTTTGGCCTCCCACATTGCAACAGACCGAGTGAGACTTTGGTTTAGGTTGGACTTTGTACCTAGCTGAATGTGGTTTGATATACTGAGTAGTTCTTTTTTTTCTGGAGGCTCCCTCAAAGCCCTCACTACATGGCTTTAGCAGACCAGTATCTAGAAGTGAGAGACTCAGCTCAGAACTCAAAGGCCACGTCCCTGAGCCCATCCTGTTTAGAAAAGGTCTGCTTCTGGCTGGGGTCAGTGTGGTCCCAATAGTCAGTGACAGTGGCTTGTCCCTGTTGTACTTAACCTCTCTTCCTCTTCTAAATGTTTGTTTATAAGACAGTCCAGAGATGCCCTAAATTGAGTTGCAGGCCAGAGAATAGAGGGATGAAAGATACAAAAGAAGTCTATTGTAACCCACAACAAGAAACTAAATCAACAACGAAGCAAAAGCTTCTCACATTCATTCCATATGCTGAAGGCTTGTCCATCAAGAGGCCATGGCATTCTGCTTTCAGAAACAGCCAATCAAGAAGTAACAAAACCTTCTCTTTGTGGACAAGCTGACCACTTTGTAAATGTAAATTTTAAACTATAGTTATTACTATCCACTAACACCTAACAATCAACCCTAACATTTTAGAAAGGATAACCAGATTAAGACTTCACAGTAGGCAGCTGTGAAGCTTACCTTAGGAGCAACTGGTCAGCAGTCACTCAGTAGTCACCTGGCTTTGGCATTACTAGGGCAGCCTCATGTCCACTTGGGGTCACCCTCTAGTGCCACAGCTGCTTACTTGGCCACATGGCCAGTTTCCCTCAGCCACTCTACTCCCGCCACAGTGGCACTTTTTGGCCTTTTGACCTTGGCCTTGGTGTTGAGGCTTCCACACTCTGCTGATGGCCCAGGCACTGGCCACTGAGCTTGCCACTTCAGGGGTATGTTGGTATTTGTAAAGCCTAGGAACTGGCCGTTACCATCTCTCACTTGAGGTCGCAGTCTCTTCATCATCCATTGGGCTAGGCACAGGCTTCAGCTGCCACACACCCACTTGGCACGGAGGCCTCTGGAGGTCTCTGGCTTCCTCAGCCACACCATTTGGCAGGGCTCTGTCTCCCAGGTCTCACAGACCTTGGCTTTTACAACTCCAAAACAAGGCTTCACCTAGCCTAAGCCAAACTGGGCTCGGCCCACCTAGACTGCAATCTTCAGCTAGTTTCCTTAGAAGGGAGGCAGCACTGAGAAGCAATGCCAAGCCAAAAAACCCCTCTCAGTTTCCAAACTTTCCTGTATACCACCATCTCTAAATTGTGCATCAGGCTGCCTTCTCATTGGTCAATCTCATGCCCTCCTCCAGAGGTACGCCTGTTGACCAGGACCATGCTTGCTGCCAGGTGTTTCCCACAGGAACAAGGCCTGAAGCTGACTTCAAATGTCCTTTCTAGAGTGTGCATTTCAGAAGCCCTTACACATTCACTACACCACGTCACACTGCCCTGACCCTCTTACACATAAGCTATGAAGGTTCAGGGTCAACCATGTGGGCCTGTTCTCCAAACCATGACACAACACCCTGATCCTCAGTTCCAGAAGATATTTTCCCACTTTCTCTCTGGCCACACTGCTGCTGGCTTTGTGAATTTGTATCATTTGTCACAGTTTAATCAGCCCTTTATTTCAGAGACCTCTTGTCTCAAAGCTTTATTTAACAATATACTATTCATTCTGTTTCAAAAAGCAATCATTATTGTTATCACAGTCAACAATGGCGTAACAGAAGTAGTGAGTAATACCTTCTTTGTTTCCTTCAGGACTTGGTTTAGCCATCTGGCTTCAAGAAACACTGCTTAGTTCAGGAACATTCACTCAGTCCCAAGACAGCAGCAACTACAGATTTCTTCAATGGTGCTTTTAAGAGTTATATTTATCACCTCATAAAAGCACACTTAAGTACTGAGAAGGCAAACGAAATCATTTTTGTCTAATTCTCTTTTATTATAACTAACTCTCCAAGCTAAATTTACGTTTTATTAGTTATTTTATGGCTATTTACCTTCTGCCATACCAGAATATCCTAAAATTGTGCAAATATTACATCCATGTCTTTTGTAGGACTTAAGAATCATCTTACAGTTTTAGGTGGTTAGTAAATTGACACTTTGTTTTTAGCACATGCACTTGGCTACCTTTATAGGTCATAGGATGTTAGATTAGCAACCAGGATGCTGCTCCAATAAAATACTTTTCCTAGGAGGAGCAGTGGTTCAATTTTGCATAATATACTTAATGATACAGTTCCTAGAAAAGTTTGTAATGTTTTTAAGAACAAACAGTTGTATTTTCCCTTTTCCCTCCAGAGATTTGTCTTAAGTCCTTGCCAAATGAGATAAACTGCCTTCTTAAAGCTGTCTCAGTCTAGCCTTCCCTCAAAAATCATATGACTTTGTTATTTCTCCATGTATCTCTATCTTTTCACTAATCAACTTGTCTCACTTCCCCAATACCCAAGTGTGCTGCTGTATCTTAACTACTGCTGTCTGTCCCTGGGATCCCTCTGAGCCTGGCCTTATCCAAGCCCAGCCAAGGCCTTCTGGTTATATGAGTCCATAGTTGGTTGCCTCTTCAGTTTCTGTACAGTTTCCAGAAGAAATTCTTGGTGATTTATTTTAAAACTTTTTGAGTCCTTGGAGGGCTCCAAATAGCATGGCATCCAATATCTCTTCTCTCACTTTCTCTCTTTCTTTCTCTCTCCCAGATTCAATAGGACTTACCTCCTTGTGGAGTCTTAAACATGCACAGCATCTGCAGATGAGGGTTTATCTCACACACACACACACACACACACACACACACACACACGCACGCACACGCGCATGCGCATGTGTGTGTGCATGTGTGTGTATTATACCATATATGTGTGTGCATGTGTGTGTATTATACCATATGTGTGTATGTATGTATGTATATATGTGGCATGGTACCAGTGCTGTGAGCTTGCTGAATAAATGCTCAGTCACAGAACTATATCCTTAGGCCTTATGCTAATAGAATACTTTTTGCATCTTATTACAAGCCTTATACACAAAGTCAATTGTTCACACATTTCCATTAATAACCCAAAGAGTCCTGTCCTCTCAGAATCACTTCATAATCTTATTCTTTAAACTTTAGCTTTAAAAGTGAACATGTCAGAAAAGTCCCACAGAGTGACAGCAGTGACTCAAAGCCCTCCTAATTCTTTGTGAAAGTTTCCAAAGGAGAATAGCCTATGAGGAAATGGGGGCTAAAAGACTTACCTCAAAGTTGCCATTGTTTAAAGCCACCCTGCTGTTCCCTAGATTGTGGATTATTGTAGGTCAGGTTGAAGGGTCTAAATTGTAGGCAAGTAATGATAATCTGCTATACTCATATATTGGTGCCTAGGCCAGTGCTCATCAGAGAGGCAATCATTCACCGAAGAGCTGATGAAAACAGATGCAGAGACCCTCAGCCAAACATTAGGCGGAGCTCGGGAAACTGCAGAAGAGGGAAGGGAAGGATTATAGGAGCCAGAGGAGTCAAAGACACTAGGAGAACATTGTTCATAGGACCAACTAAAGAGGGCTAAGAGACCAAAGGGGCAATCATGGAGTCTACAGGATCTGCACCAGATCTTCTGCATATATTGTCATGGTTGTCAGTGTGGTGTTCTTGTGAGACTCCTAACAGTGGGAGTGGGGCTGTCTCTGACTCTTGCCTGCACTTGGAGCCCCTTTTCTCCTACTGGGTTGCCACATCTAGCCTTGATATAAGGGTTTGTGCCTAATCTTATCATAACTTGTTTTGCCATGTTTGGTTGATATTCCTGGGAGGCCTACTCTTTCCTGAAGGGAAATGGAGGAGAAGTGGATCTGGAGGAGAGGAGAGGTTGGGTTGGGGGGGAGGAGGACACATACTGGGAGGAGTGGAGAGAGGGGAACTGCAGTCCTGATTATTGTATAAGAGAAGAATAAACTTTAAAAACAATAATAAATTGTTAAGAAGGGGCTAATGGCACTGTGTGGGGACAGCTTCCCCTCCTCTTGCCACTAAAATCCCCACTCTCCTTGCTTTACCTACTTCTCTCTTTGTAGAGCCCTTTCCTTTCAGAATATTCTCTGCATAGCTCATCGAAAGTTCCCTCCAGGTATACCTCAAACAGAAAACCAGCCTCATCTCTCCTACTGTCCAGCTTCAGGCATTCCTTTATTAAGTTTGTAGGATTAACATTACCAGCATTCAAAGATTAGTCTTCACTATTTTTAGAATACTGTCAAGTTTTACAAAAAGGGAGTAATATCCTAAATCGTCAGATTTATTGGGTCTAATGCAGTGGTTTCTTACCTCTCTCATTAGTGATTCAGAAACTGAGGTGGAAAGCCATGCCTTGGAAGGCCAAGGTCACGAGCAAGGCCCTCATTGCAAAGTTTCTTTAGGACTGATATAATTTGGACTGTTGGCGCTACTCAACAAATGTAGCCAGTGTGGCTCAGAAATCTCCTAAACAGTGCATGGACTCAGCAGAGGTTCCCAACCTTCCTAATGCTGCAATCCTTTAATACAGTTCCTCATGTTGTGGTGACTCCCAACCATAAAATTATTTCATTGCTACTTTATAACTGTAATGTTGCTACTGTTATGAGTAGTAATGTAGATGTCCCACATGCAGGATATCTGATATATGAACACATAAGGGGTTGTGACCCACACCTTGAAAACCACCACTGGCTTAGAGGTCTAAGTCATATGCAAATAACAGGATTATACACGCAAACATATGCACATATTATTATATTATATTATATCACTGGTAAGGTTTATCTGGAAATAAGAAAAGTTATGCTTCATTGTCAAAAGATAGAGTTTTCTTTAGTGCTTAAGAAATTATCATCAAATTATTAGGGGGAAAATCTCAAAGACTCAAATTTCATCTAAGTTGCAGCACCAAATCTGGTGATTTCCTCAGAGGAGCCCATGTCTCTTCTCCATCATTAGGACAGTTAATTACTTTTATCCCTTAGGATTCTGTACATTGCATATACATTTAAATGTCCTTCAACTTCCAAAATAATATATACTCTTTGTAGAAGGTTTAGGAAATACAGAAACAAATAAAAAGAAAAAATGCTATCACTTTAGATACTCACTATTACATTTTGGCTTAACATCTTCTCAAAACATTTTTCTTTATATTACATATAATACATGCCTTATTTATAGTCTTTTCCATAATGGGATTATGTGTTGCATATGTTGTTTCATAGCTTGCTTTTTTAAAATACTAAGGAAAAACCATATTCCACATGATTGAATACCCTCCAGACATTGATTTTGAACAAATTCGTATATACAAAAATATTTATTTTTATTGCTTTTCTATGTTACACATTTCCCCATAAGAATGAAGCCTATATGGGTCTGGGATCTAAAGGCCAGCCTGGGCAGCATAACAAGACCCTGGTTATCAGGGGTTCTGTTTTCTTTGGGTTTTGTTTTAAAGTAAATAAATAATGGTTTCTTCATAAAGAGAAGACAGTAGGGCTAACCCCATTTATTGAACCCTTGAACCATCCGTGATGGCCTTTGAGAGATGGTTCAAGGCCAAGTCCAAACACCCCTACTCCATCCTCCCCTCTCCTCGCTATTCCATTCATTCAAACTCTAAGCACCACAGACAGAGAATAAATTCCTGGAGTGAATCAACAATCTTCCAGCATTTTGTCTGTCTGTTTTCCCAGCTTCCCTTCCTTCTGGAAGCTTCTGAGCCATCGTGGTCTTTTTCTGGGGGACTCTCTTGTTTCGGCTGCCTAACTTGTCTTTCCCCTGCTAGTTTAGATTTCCCCTCAAAGGATGCTATCACTGGGCCTCTGAACCAGGCCATGGGCTCTGTCTCTCCATCATCATCATCATCACGACTTCCTCACTAAATGTTCTCAGCGTTTATCACCCTATCAGTCTTAACCTGCTCTGACTTCCCCCTCAGAAGGACTGAAACCTCTGTCAGGGCAGAGGCCATGGCTGCTTAGTTTGTTCAGAAAATTTCATCTCTAACATGATAATAGGATGTGGTACAGGCTTTGTGTCTTAATATTACCCAGTTAACTGATTTTGATAGATTTTGACATTACAATTTCCCTACGAGAGTGAGGATTGTATGAGAGGAATTTTGTCTATTTGCTGCTGCATAATATCTAATTCCAGTTCCCAGAATTCTATCACTTTCTTAAAGTATCTTACCTCACAGCTTGTCTCTCTATGAATATGTATGTATGTAATGGTTTTTATAGTAATAAGGTTACTGTGCATTTTTTTGTTTCCTGCATCTCTCATTCAACATACACATATATTGCACAACTATCTCTTCATGTTAGCAAATATTAAACATTTTCTCAAATAATTTTTCAATGTTTTACCTTGTCCTTGTTTGCTACTCTAAACTCCTTTTTAATTATTTTTTTACACCTCAACTACAGTTTCCTCTCCCTCCTCTCCTCCCAGTCCTTCTCCACAAGATCCCCTCTACCCCCCCCCCACCACACACACACACACACACACACACACACACTTCTCTTCCATTTCTAGTCAGAAAAGGCCAGGCCTCCTGTGGATATCAACTAGTCATAGCATATCAAGTTTCAGTAAGACTAGGCACCCCCCCCCCCATATTAAGGCTGGATGAGACAATCCAATATGAGGAAAAAGGTCCCAAGGGCAGGCAAACAAGCCAGAGACAGCCTCTGCTTCCATTGTTATCCCACATGAAGACCAAACTACACAACTGTAACATATATGCAGAGGGCCTAGGTCAGTCCCATGCAGGCCCCTTGATTGTTGCTTCAGTCTCTGTGAGCCCATATGAACCCAGGCTAGTGATTCTGTGGGTTTTCTTGTGGTGTCCTTGACATCTCCGGCCCCTACAATCCTTCCTCCCTGCCTCTTCCACAGGATTCCCCAAGATCTGCCTAATGGTTGGCTGTGGGTCTCTGCATCTGTTACCATCAGTTGCTAGATGAAGCCTCTCTGATGACAATTGGGATAGGCACCAACCCATGAGTATACCAGAGTATCATTAAGACATTCTTAACTGTACAGTAACCATTAAAAAGAGCAAGAGTAAAAGGCGAAAGATTTATATGATCTGAAGAGAAACTGGAAACAACCAGATGTCCCTCAACTGACGAATGGATTTTTAAAAAAATGTGGTACATTTACACAATGGAATACTACTTAACCATCAGAAACAAGGAAATCGTGCAATTTCCTGCCAAATGGATGGAACTAGAAAAGCTCATCCTGAGTGAGCTAACCCAGACCCATGGCATATAGTCACTTGTAATCGTATTTTAGTCATATAGTACAGGATAACTATCCTACAACTAACAGACTGAAAGGAACAGGAACATAGACTTTGTTACCTGTTAAGTGGGACACTTTGCCATAGTGGAGCTGCCATGTAGGCCCCCAGTAGAAGAGGAAGCTCTTAGCCCTCATATGACTGCTAAACTGAGGGGGTACTGATATGAAGAGGAAGCTCTTAGCCCTCATATGACTGCTAAACTGAGGGGGTACTGATATGAAGAGGCACCCCACACCCAAGAAGTAGAATAGGTGGGAGAAGGGGGAGAGGTTGAGAGGGTGAGACAGGAAGAGATGGAGGGAGGGGACTGTGATGGAGATAAAACTTGAAATAATAAACACTTTTTTTTTTTTAAGAGCAGAAGTGCAGTCTATGTGAACAAGATCCTTTTGATGCATTTATACATTATACGTGGTGCTCAGAAGGTGGCGCAAGAGAGTCTCCTTGGAACCCGAGAACCTGCCTACAAAGATGGCTCTAGAAGTACCTCTCCCTTGGCCTCCTTTCTTACCTTCACCTTTTTAACCCTTCTTTATCTCCCTCATTTTCTTCCTATCCAAGTTCTTCTTCAGACCTCTGGCTAAAATTATGAGATGTCCCATTGGCTCTAGTTTGTCCTATAATGGAGCTGGGGGAAGGAAGGGATCCTTCTTAAAATAACCCTTCCTCCATAAGTGTTTGCACATCACTTCTCTATTGTGTACAGTGCACATCCTATTTAGAGAGCACTAGCCCCAAATATGTGTTTGCCCTTTATTTACGAAATGCTACTTCATTCAATTCACAAACTTTTTTCAGTGTGTGTGTGTGTGTGTGTAAGCATGCACTTGCATGTGTGTTATATAATATTTGCATGCACGCATATGCCTGTGTGTGGAGGCTAGTGCCTTCCGCAATCACTTCCCACCTTTTTCTTTAAGACAGAGTCATTCACTGAACTGGGAACTTGCTGAGTTATACTGGGCAAGCTTACAAGCCCCTTGGACCCTCCGGCCTCCTCAGGGCTGGGATCGCAGCCACATGATGTACTATTGGCATCTTATCTGAGTGCTTGACATCTGAACTTAGGTCCTCGTGCCTGAGCCATCTTCTCAGTCCCCAGTCCATGAACATCTGTCGAGTTAATTTTCTTTACTAAATTCTAAGAACTACCATTTACTTAAAACTTTACACCTATGCCACTTATATACTTAGGAGACTAGAAGAATTGAAAAGGCATATGCATTTTATAAGATGTATTTTAAAACAGAACAACCTCCTTATCCAGTACCATTAAACACCGTAGTGTTCTACAGAACCAGCCACTGGAGGAGGGGGATGACCACGGCAGCAGGTGGATTGGTCACACTTTCTTCCTGCCTGTGATTTTCTCAGTAACTGGAGCCTTGAATCCCCAATTATATATGGCTTCTCTTTCTTCTTCCCTTTCCTGGTTATTACACTGAAAACTATTTTTCCAGACGACTTACAGCATTTGACAGAATTTGAATCTTCTAGTTTGTCCAGAAATGAGAATTCTTCAAAAAAGATATTGAATATGCCCCCATTAGCCAAGAGAGACACCCAAAGTTATGCTTTTAGATTATAAACTTGAGCCTTGAGTATACACTTCTCTGGGCCCAGCTCATTCTATTCTATTTCCTTCCCCTTCCTATTTATCCATAGCTCAGAAAAGTTTATTACAAAACATCTCTTTTTTTCCATTTTACTGTACATTAATTACAAGTAACTTTTCACTTATTGTATTACATTTTATGCTGTAGAGTATCCATTCTTTATTGTTATAATAAATATTCCATAATTGGAAAAAAAGATGTATTTTAAGTGAGGTGACACATATTATCAAATTGCCTTCTGTAAAGTTTGTACCAAATGATAATCCCAACAATGATGTCCAGAGTGTCCCTCAACATCAAGAATAATTTGTCTAGTTAGACAATTTGTAGTGTCTCATTGAGATGATAATGTACATTTCCCTAAAGTGTATGCCCAAAAGTGAAAAGTAGTAAGACCTTGTATGTTTTAACACTGAATGATTTCAAAGAGTATTTTTCTCTTAGTAAAATAATAATACCATTTTAAAATCATTTGGCTTTTAAAGATCATCAGAGATAAGGAGACACCAGGGTCTTAAATTCTATTTCAGAACCACATGCCACAGACATTGGAAGTAAAAAGAAACATGATCATTTGAGTATCTGTATTATTTTATAGCCAAAAATAATTAAGGGAATATTCATTCAATGAGTGACCTACTACTTGAATCAAACAGAAAATGAGATTAGCTTATAGCTGAAAAAGGTACTGTGTTTCAATTTAATCAATATCTTGTAATATATACTTTGCAATAAGTGGGTCAACAAGGCCACACACACACACACACACACACACACAAAGAGAGAGAGAGAGGACAAGCAGTTGAGGAGAGCAGCAGCCACCCTCCTCTCCGAGAGCCAGTCAGTCTATTACAGGAATCTGCCCGCCATCTGGAGGTAAACACCAGGATCTCAGAATCAGCCAACCCCCAGGGCAGGGAGTTTTCCTGAGCACCAAGGTCAGGTAACAAAAGAAACAAACAGATAACACCTGGGTACATCTGATGACAAAAGGTCAGCACAAGAACATGGTTAAAAAAAAACC
>CAJQZJ010034075.1:7504473-7521289 GCA_907164525.1 Lophiomys imhausi | reverse complement strand
ACACACACACACACACACACACACACACACACACACACACACACACATACACACATATATACATATACATACACACATGTATACATATACATACACACATATACACACACATACACACAAGCACTCACATGCACACGCACACTCCCAGTAGAGTCTTCTGATTCTAGGTTTTTGTTTCAAGAGAGACATCGATTAATTGTCTTTGTTCATTACTGGTCTGTTCAGATTATCTTACACACTTCAATGTGATTCAGTCTTTTTTTTTTTTTTTTTTACAAAGTCGGATTTTTATTGGTTCATTAACTTAAAATTATGCTGATGAAATTAAGTTTTTATTTTACATTTATTATTGTGTGCACATGTGCCATGGCATGTGTCAAGGTCAGAAGGCATTCTGTAGGAATTGGTCCATTTCACTTTTTCAGGATTTGAACTCAAGCCATCAGAGTGGGCAGCAAGCACCTGAGCCATCTTGCTAGCCCTTGAAATACTTTTCAATTTACTTCTAAGTTCTAACTTTGTTAAGATGGAATAAAGTTTTGCTGACGAGGAAAAAGCCATTCCCATTAAACACACGCACATAGCACAGGGATCTTGGCAGACGGTGATGGCTCTACTTAGATTGGCTAAACAGGAAGCAGGGAGGTTGGGACTCACCCTGTCCAAAGAAACACTAAAAATAGCCAAGTATGGTTGCTTAAAATCTACAAAAGGGGTTGAAAGATGTAAGAGCTGAGTACTGGGAGAGTGCTGCCTTCCGGGCAGGGCGCACCTCACTGAAGCCATGGTTATCTGCATTAGGTAATGGGTCACAAAACGGGGGATGGGAAAAAACATGAAGGTGGAGGGGGCATGTAGAAGAGTGTCTGGGGTGACATGGGGGAGATACAATCAAGGTAGGGCACACATATTTGAAACCACAGGATAAGCAAGACATTTTAAAACAAAATGAACCCCCAAAACACCAACAGAATTATGACGAAGAATCGCAAATCCACAGTGTACTGACTGACACATTTAGCAGTTGAGCTGAGAAAGACCCCATGATACAATCATTTGTTTCCCATTGTGGCTTCTAGGCAGCACTGGAATCAAGTTTTATACTTCTTAGATTTATGAGGTTTGGGGCTTGTTCCATGGGTTTGAAAACACTTGACATTGCAAAAGAGTCAAAGTATTTCCTCCATTTACAGTTTGGATCTGTGGTGGTTTGCACACGTCATAAGGCTGTACCTTACTGAAGACTTTCCCACACAGCTGAAATTCAAGGAAAAGTAGTAGAAGCAAAGCTTCCCCATAATGTATCAGTGACGGATTTCCTCTTCACTGTGTTTTCCCATGTGTGCCAGCAAGGATGGTCAAAAAGCCTTCCTAAGTTCTCTATGCAATATTCATCTTCAGTAAAGTCCTCAGTGCTGAAATGCTTTCCGATATTCCTTCAACTTACAGGGTTTTGGCTCATCAAACTATGGCATGTACTGCATTCATAGCTGGAATGTGTGTGGCTTTTCTTAGCAGGCTGTATAAAACCAAGGATATATTATTTTCTTCTAGGTTTTCCAATTTCTTGGTATACAACTTTTCATGATGGTCTCCTAGGATCCTTTGTAGTTCCAGGGTATCAATTTAATGTCTTTCTCTTTTTTGTGTGTTTGTTTGTTTTGTTTTTCAAGACAGGGTTTCTCTGTGTAGCTGAGGCTGTCCTAGAACTCACTCTGTAGACCAGACTGGCCTCGAACTCATTGAGATTCACCTGCTTCTGCCTCCTGAGTGCTGGAATTAAGGGCATGTATCACCACTATCCGGCAGCCTTTCTCATTTCTGAATTTATAAATTTAAGTGTTTCTTTATTTCTTAGTCTAGTGAAAGGTTTGTTGATTCAATCTTTTTTAAGTAATCAACTCTTAATTTCACTTAAAAAAACTAAAATAAAAATTTCCTCCACAAAATTGAAGAAGTCCCAATTTTAGCAGTTCAAAAATCTCCCGAAATGCCAAAGCCAAACAAGAACTTTGCATACAGTAAAGAAAATTAAAGACCAACACAAATTCTTCAAAGAAACATTACTAACCAAATTCAACAATGAGGGCTGGAGAGATGTTTTAGGCTGCTCTCCGAAGAGGGCCAGAGTCCAGTTCCTAGCACCCATGCCAGGAGTCTCACAACTGTCTATAGTTCCAGCTCCAAAGGATAGGACACCTATAGCCTAATAATGCACCTGCATTTGAGTGCACATACCCATATGCACACACACACACACCTACACATAATTAAAAATAATAAAAGTGGCCGGGCGGTGGTGGCACACGCCTTTAATCCCAGCACTTGGGAGGCACAGGCAGGCGGATCACTGTGAGTTCGAGGCCAGCCTGGTCTACAAAGTGAGTCCAGGACAGCCAAGGATACACAGAGAAACCCTGTCTCGAAAAACCAAAAAGAAAAAAAAATAATAAAAGTGAAGTCTTTTTTACAAAGAAGAAAGCTAAGAGTGTAAGACTACCTGACTTTAAAACTACAATAGTCAAAACAGCATGGTATAAGACTAAAAACAAACATATTGACCAATGGAACAGACTAGAATGCCCAGTGACAAACGTGTGCTTTCACGGTCAGTTTATCTTTTCAAGAGCAAGAAGATAATCTTGTCACTAGACAGTTTGAGACAAGCGAATATTCACAAGCAGAACAAAGAAATTAATGCCCTTCCTCCATACCACATAAAAATAAACTCAAAATGAACTCGGTATTTGTCTTAAGGCTTTAAACGTTAAGGTTAATAGAAAACACGGGGAAAGGTCTGTGATATTAATCTGGACGGGTATTTTTTTTTTAATCCAAACACCAAAGCATAGGCCACTAAAGTAAAAATCAATTATGAGTGAGATTGCTAGAATTTACAAGTATTATGCACAGCCAAAGAAATAGTCAAGGGAGCAAAGACACAACCTATGAGATCAGCAAAAAATACTTACAGACCGTACATCTGATAAGTGGTTAGTACCCAAATAAAATAGCCTGATTAGAAAATGGACCAAGATCTAAGTAGACATTTCTCAAAAGAAGACCAGAAGTTCAATGAAAAATGATCGACGTCATGCATCATCAGAGAGATAAGAATTTAATCTACACCGAGATACCACCTCACAAATATTAAAATGACTCTTATCAAATGGACAAGAGGTAACAAGTGTTGTGAGGATGTGGAGAAAAGTTCCACCTGCAGCGTTGACAAGAACGTCAATTAGTACAGCCATATGGAAAACAGTATGTTGGGTCTTCTGTTATGGCTAAAGAAGCTCCATTTTATGCTAGGCATCCATCTTGGTACCCACCAGCTGTTTGTCTCTGACTCCAGTTCCTGGGAGACAAGTTCGCAGTAACCCTGACACAATGACTTCCACCCAAAAATGTACATCCATGACCATCTCCTTGTTACGAGATGACTAACTGCTTTTGTTGCTTCTGTGACTTGCTTACTCAGATAGCCAGAGATTGTTTTGAGTTGCCTCCACCACTTAACTTCGCAGAACAGAACAGTTTTTACTTGCTTGTCTGGATGTTGAAGGTCTTCGTATGGTTTTCCTCTTTAAAAGTCCTTGCCCGTATCCCTCCTTCACAGCAATCTCAAATTTGGCTGAGAGATTGTTCATCCTGCTAGCAGCTAATGAATAAATCTTTTGATTATAATTGGATTGAATCTATGGTCTTTTTCCTAGGGGTCACAAATTCTATAACATCCTCAAAAATCTAAAAAGAAAAGTGCTGTGTGACCCAGGAATTCTATTCTGGATAGATATCCCAAGCAAATGAAACCAGTATATCAAAGAGATGTCTGTACCTCATCTTTATGCAACACGAGTACAACAGCCCAGGTACAGGGCCTAGAAAAGTGTCCAGCAATAAAGGAATGAATAAAGAAAATGGTGTGGGTGTGGGTGTGTGTGTGTGTGTGTGTGTGTGTGTGTGTGTGTGTGTGTGCGTGCGCGCATATGCACACGCATGCAATAGAACATTACTCAGCCTTAAAAAGTAGAAAATCCTATCCTGCCATTTGTGGCAACATAAATGAACCTGAAGACATTATTCTAAATAATATAAGACGATCACCACAAGATCTCACAGAATCAAAAATTCTTGAATTCAGAGAGTTAGAAAGTAGAATGGGAATTCCTTCACCTAGAGTGAAGGACTTAGTAGTCAAAGGCTATAAAATTCCACTTAGGATCTACTGTACAGCACTGTGACTATAATTAATATCAATGCATTGTATTCCTTAAAAATGCTTAGGGCCGGGGAGCAGAGGAATGGCTCAGCAAGTAAAGGTGATTGTTGCCAATCCTGGAAACATGAGTTTGATCCCTGGTACTCACATAGTAGAAGGCGATAAAGGATTCTCCCAAATTAAGTTATCTTCTGACCTTCATTCGTTCACTGTGGCCTGAGTGCCCAAACATACATACATAAATACACACACAAACAAATAAAAGAAATTTAAGATGCTAAGAGCAGATGCTTAATATTCTCATGACAAAAATTGTAAGTATGAAGGTATTGCATACGTTAATCAGCTCAGTCCCACAGCATACACATATTTTTTAATGTGTATATAATAAATATATACTTTTTTCTTTTTTATAATTTATTTTTTATTTCTTCAAGTTACATCTCAATCACAATCTACTCTATACTCCCCCCTCCAGTCCCACCCTCCCACCCTCTTGCCCCTCACCCCCCATCCCCTTCCCTTTTTTTTTTTTTTTTAGTTTAAGGTATATCTTTTTCCCCCCCAACAGCTCCCCCTTTCAGTCCAACAAATGGTTCTTTCTCTTATAACAATAAATACAATACAAAACAACAGAAATAAATAGGCCATAATTATGAGAGTTCTATGGCTTAGCATACATTCCCAATGTCCAGTCCGTATGTATTTGGCACCTGACTTTATCATTCTACTATCTAACCATCTCCATGAGTTTAAAGTTCTATATCTAACTCAGCTTTCATACTAACTTGCATCACAATTTTAAAAACGTCTTCTTAGATCCAGAACACCCTCTTGATTCCTAAACAACTCAAAATTTAACTATGAGACTCTAGCTATCTAGTCTTCAACCACCTCAGAGACCTGAGAGGGATAAATATATCTGGAGCAAGTGACTTGTAAATGAGCCGATCTGAGAAACAAATAACAGCAGAAAGCAAACTGGCTTGAGAGCCAGTACACCTAGATTTTCTCCTTTACTATAAGTTCACTGAAAAGCACATTACTTAAGTTATTTGGGTCTCAACTTCTTTATCCATAAAAGAAAAAGTGTATGGTCAATCAGGACATCTCAGTGTTGGCCATTTGTTATAAATATCTGGGGAAAGTTTATGCCCTGCAGTTGCATCAGACCATTTCCTAGGTGACTCCAGCATGCATCTAACGTTGAGAACCACTGCATCAGATGACTTGTAGAGGCCTTATAGATATGTCTTTGATTCTAATAGGTGACACCAATGATTTCATTGACATAATGAAGAAATATGTCTGAGCATTCTGTGTGGCTAGTCACATGAAGTAGCTTACTATCATCACTCACTGATTTCGATAGTCAAATATGTGTAACTATTACTATTACTAATACTATTACTATTACTATTGCTATTGACCCAGGAGCTGTATAGAGGATCTGAACAGGCAGATATATATCCATCAATGTAGCAGAAGAAGATCTAAATAAACACACGACAGTGTTTCTGTGCCAGACAAGGTTAGGGTCAGATAGGAGCACATATGAGGAGCACCATCTGTAAGTCTCAAATATATCATTCAAATGCTATAAGTAAAAATCAAAACATTCTTCTGTGGGCTTGCTGTTCTACTTCACCTAGGCTGCTAGCTCGTGATAATTCAACTTTCATTAAACAGGAAAGCTAGTGGTGTGAACATGTCTGATTTGAATTTTGATATTCAGTCAAGTGTGATCCTGAAACAAAAGCAAGAATATAATCTCTTCTTCCCGTGCTCCCTTTCTGCCTGGAAGGCGCCTTTGGAGACGCTGCACTGCTTACAGAAAATGTCATCACTTTCATTTACAATGTGCTTTAACTCAGGCTAGCAATGAGTCTCAATTCAAGAATTAACTGGTGATGCATGCCATTTTATTCAGATAAGAAATGGACTACATTCTGGTGCTCTAAGACCCTAGAGAGACCATCCACACTGTGATTTACATAGAAATAGTCAGACATGACTCAATAGTAAAAGAAAATTTTCACTTTAAGAATAACTCTTGGACTAGATAATTTTTACCGAGATAGAATTTGATCTAAAAAGCCAAAACAACTGTGGACACAGCTCGGCAGCCAAAGATGCTTGCTGCCAAGCCCTGTGGTTTGAGTTTCATCCCTGGAGTCTACAAGCCAGAAGAAGAGAATCAGTTCCCACATGTTGTATTTTGATTTTTACACATCCATTGTGGCATGCATGCATGTGTGAGCACGGTTGTACTTGTACACACACATACACACACAAATGCACATGAACACGCATGAGCATGCACACATGCAAAGAGGTTAAAACCATATAACCATGCCTAAACCAAATGAATTCCATTTCGTCTTTTAAAAAAATAAATTAGCGGTGCATACATAGGAACACTTGAAGAAATATATAATGCAGCAGTTCTGACGGGTAGCCTAGCAACTAGGAAATGCTCAGGAAATTTCCAGTCAAACGCATCCTAGCATGAGAATCAGGGCTGAGTTAACGTCTCATCACACAGCTAACACACATGCAGACAAATATCAAAGCTCCTCTGCTCAGGAAAAATGCAACTTTCTGTGACGCCTCCTTCCACTTGCGACTTTGCCTCCCAGAGCAATCCTGTGGGCTAGGTAAGTGACAGAGGACCACATCGGTCTGTAGAATCCATCTCTCTGTGACTCCCCCACAAAAGAGACACCTGTTTTCCTGTTGTTGTTTATGCTAAGCAATGAGGACGTGAAGAGGGCTGCTATCCATGGGTGTAGGTCTGCCCTATACACCCTGTGTTCTGTCTCTCAAGAGTCCTGGATTCCTCTCATCGTTCTCTGGTAGTAGTTGCTCATCCTGTGTGTAGAAGTACGATGCTCTTTGTTCTTTTCGATGTCCGGTCATCTCACATCAAAGTCAAGTTTCTTCCACAATCTCTAGCCCCCTTCTCACAATTTCACATCCCAGTAACCATAAGCCCCCTCTATGTCCCCTTTGCCACTGATGTCACCCTATACTCCAGACCACCTTCTGTTGTCTAGAAGTTTCCTGGAATTGTCACTCTGGGTCTGTACTCTTGAGCTCAGGAAGTGTCATGCCTCCCTGTTGGCACACTCTTCTTAGTGTAAACTTGATGGCAGCAACAACTGCTAGTGTGATGGAGAAGTTGTGAGCCAGGCCTGGAACAGACGCTTTATTCATCTATAATCACAGATTCTTACAACAGCAGTAAAGGGCAGATATTAATATCTCTCTTTACAGATGAAGAAACAATGGATGTGTGTGTTCCAATTTTTCCAATTAGGTAAGGTTCAAGTACACTCCTCCACCTGAAGCAAGTGTTAGGCCAAATGCTTTCAAAAAGTTTGCACTTCCACTTTTGGTCTCAGGTCCTTTATTAAAACTTCTGATCTAAACGTACTGCTTTGTGTGCTGTAATAGGTGTCTTCACTTAGAAAGGGTCAATTTCTGCCCCTCTCGTATCTCATGCTAACTCTCTCTTCCCAACCTTCACCCCAATACAGTCCTCATCCTAGGAATGTTTTCTCTTAACTATTATAACTCGGGTTCCAGGGTATCTGATGCTCTCTTCTAGCCTCCAAAGGCACTGCATGTATATAGTGTGCATACATAACATGGAGACCAAGCATTTATACATATAGAATTAAAATAAATCTTTGTAAACACTTTTTAAAGATTTACCATCAGTATCCTGGAACTTAGTTTCATCTCTCCAGTTGGACATGAAATTGGAGCAGGTTGAAAAGATTATGTAATTGCTCTTCTGACCCACAGAACTATGTTAGGATTCTAATCTGGGATCTGGGGCTGTGGGACCAGGGATGCTATTTGTCCTTTCTGAAACTGAGTTTCCTCATCTGTAAAAGCTAATAGTTCCTTGTTTGGCAAAGTTGTTACACCTATTTTATAAGATAAAGACACAGAGAGTCCTTTCTGGGGCCAGCCCTGTGCTTCCTAAGTACCTATGAGTTTCCCTTCCTCTTTGAGGGTAGGGCTATGACTCACACTTGAAGAACTATAAAAGGACTGCAGCATGTGTTTTCAGTTGTATAACAAGGCACTGAGCTACTCTGAAAGACCTTTAAAAGTAGAACGAAAATATTCTAAGTGTTCAGAACCAATTTCAGTAGGCCAGAAGCAAAGAGGGCAGAGAGTAAGAGTGGATTTGTGAAGGAGCTGAGATAAGAATGATTGGAAGAGAAGGCAGAAACTCATGCAGGCATTTGTGCAGGTGTCCTCCTGGCAGCCGAGAGCTAGGAGCCACCCATGCATCTGCTGACAGATGATCAATGCACAAAATGTGGAGTGTGCGTACAGCAGGCTGCCATTCAGCCTTCAACAGACAAGAAACTCCAATCTTGAAGACATCATGCCTCATTCGAGGAGTCACTGACAAAAGGACAAGTACTGTTTTTATGTACCAACCCTGGCTGCCTCGAGTAGTTAAATGCACAGAGAGGGAAAAGAGAAGATGTTTGCAGGTACTAGGGAAGGGAGAGATGGGAAGTCAGTGTTTAATGGGAGAGAAGTTTATTTGGGGGTAAAAGATGGTACCAACTGCACGGCACTGAGAGTGTTTAACACTAGAGACCTGCCCACCTATGCCAGCAGGATAAAATTTTATCCTATGTATTTTTTTTCTAATAAGCAAAAATCTTGAAGAAAGGAAAAGGACAAAGAGAATGGGACCCTTCTAAATTTCCACTCAGAGGCAAAAGCATAGCCGCCACACAGAACAGATTCCTAGGGACACAAGGACACAACTACAACTCCATTTGTCATTGGGTCATCTAGTTCAAAGTACAGGTGACATTGGGGAACCAAAAACCCAACTCAACTGCCTTAAAAAAGACTGTGGCTTTCAAACTTTAACAAGCATCAGAACTGTTTACTCAGTTTTATAGAAAAACACAGGTGGATGTACCCTGCTCCTAAGTTTCTAGCTCTGCAGTTCTGGGGTGGGGCTTGAGAAGTTGTTTCTGTACATTGCTTTATTGCTGGAGTCACACTGTGAATCAGATGCTCTCAGACACTCATACACCTTCTGTGTCTTCCAGGCTCAGACACCAGCTCCCTCCACACATTGACTCTTCCTTCTCCTTTTCAATCCATACTTATCTTCAGGCAGGTTTTCCGGGTGATCACTGAGGTCTACCCTAAGGGTAGTGTCTGTCACGCTTGGTATGTAGCTACCTGTGTGCCAGCGTTCCAGGAACAAACTTAACTGCATCACTTTTGAGTTGATACCCTTCACAGCCCAGTCATGCTGGCTAGGCACGGGTTATGTGCATTGGCTAGTAGGTGTTGCTAGGACTCTGGTGACTCCAGATTCCTTCGAATCGACTACCTGGCTCCTAGTGGAACATGTGGAAATGAAGAGGACAGTGAAGGGACAGTCTACCCCAGAAGAAGGGATGCTTGAGGTAAGGACAGGATACACTGCAAATGCATTCTTAGGGGGTTAGAAATGACCCTTAAACCAGTGAACAAGGCAGGTGTAATATAGTTCAGGGGTCAAGTGTTTGTGGTATAACTTAGTTTTGTTTCCTGTTGCTGTGGTGACAAAATACCCTGACAAAGGCAACTTACAGGAGAAAGGGTTCAGTTGTTTCACAGTTCCAGTACCGCCCATCATTATGGGAAGTCTGGAGGCTAGTCAAGTAACATCCGCAGACCAGAGAGCATGAGTTAATGCCTGCCAGTGCTTAGAACACTGCTTCCTTTTCATCTGATCCAGGGCCCAGCACATGAAATGGCATGCCCACAGGCCAACCTAATTTAAATGATTCCTCACTGAGATTTCCTTTTCTGGTGATCTTACACTGTGTCAAGTGGACAATCAAAACTACTCAGTACATGGTACAAGACTGTTGACACAAGATTGATCCTTGGAATTCATGGTAGGAAAGAACCAACTTCAGAAGGTCATCTTTTGACCTTCACTTGCAATCTGTGGCATACACCCCCAGCCTCCAAATCCAGCCCAGACACACACATCATCACCCAACACAATAAAAAAAAAATGTTTAAGCCTAGTAACTCCAAAGAATGATAATCACAGGAGTGATGTGACTGGTCTCTGGATGATCCCTTAGGCAAACATTTGAAAGATGGGTGGTCCCATGCACAGAGTTAAAGGAAGACATGGCTCTGAGTGGACTTCATTCCTTGCATGCTGCCCTTCAGAAATGTTAAATGAGTTGGACATTCCCCATCCCTCCATGAGGCTCTACTTTCTCTTCCTTTCCTTTTTTTTTTTTTTTTTGTTCCCCTCACCTAACATGCTGCATTCTTTATTTTAATTTTTGTTTGTTTGTTCATCAACTCTGCTGGGAAAGGAGCTCCATGAAAGCAGCAATCTGTCTGTTGGATTCAATGCTGTATTCCTTGTACATGGGAAAGTTCTGAGTAAAGCAGATGTCCGATGAATGTTCACTGGATGAACAATTCGCTATGAGAACTCACTGTATGTGACTCTGGGCCTTTGCTTAAGCTGATCCTTGAGTATAACTTCTCTTATACAAATTCTCAAACTTCCCAAGTTTAACCAAGACTTTGGCTCTGACTTAGGCCATTTTTCAATTTCTGATAGCACAATATTCAGATTGGGTGCCTTTTAAAGAAAAGAAGTGTATTGTGGCTTGTGGTGATGCCTTTCTTGATGGCAGCATCCTCAAGCAATGTTGGGTATCATGTGGCCAGAAACAGTAGGTGTGTGAATGTGTGTGTGTGTGTGTGTGTGTGTGTGTCCTGATCATACTCTCTCTCTACAAATATTCAACAATAGATTCTACTCTGTTGCTTTTTTTTTTCTAAACCTAGACTCTTCCCAGAGGCCTAAACATCATAGTCAAATACATCCCTCCCCTTACTAATTACCTGCAATGGAGATTACACTTTAACTGAGTTTCAGAAAGGACACACTCCATTCAAGCCAGAGATGGCAAAGTCATTGGAGTTCTTCCCTGACTGCCAGCCAGGAGCCACCACCACCCGGCTCTACCTGATCCAGAGCAAGGCAAAAGCACTATGCCTCCGTCGTATGGCCTGTGGCATCCACTTGCCACGATGTACCACAAAGGATGTGTTCTCCCCACTTTCCCACCAACAACCCACTAAAGGCCAGAGACATGTTACTAGGTCACATATTGCAGACCGAGAGAACAGCATCAGACACGATGGGATGCCAACAGACACTTGTTGAATTCATGCACTGAGGGAGTGTCATAAAGGAATCAATACTTCCAGTTTGCAGTTTGCTGTTTGTTAACAGAAGGAACAAGGAGCAAAGAACTGTCTCCTATAATTGGAAACCATGTGGCTATCTTTCCTCATAATGACAATGGGAAATGACAATGGTATGGGTTACCTGTGTCCTACATGTCCTACTTCTTTTTGGGTGTGTATTGGTGTGAAGGTTTATACATGTGCATGTTTATATTTGTGTGTGCATGTGGCTGAACATATGTGTGTATTTAGGCCAGAGGACAACCTCGAGTGTCTTTCTTTGGGGACAATTCACCTTTTATTTGTTTGTTTGGTTGTTTGGTTTTTAGACAGTAACTCTCACTGGACTAGAGCTTGTTAAACAGGTGAGGCTGGCTGGTTAGTGAGCCCCAAGGAGCCTGCCTCCACCTCCCCAGAACTGGGGTCACAAGCTTGTACCACCAGCCCAGACTTGTGACATTTTTGTTTTGTTTTCACATGAGTTCTCAGAATGGAACTCAGGACCTCATGTTTGCTGAACTGTCTCCCCAGCCCTTAACTCTCACCTCACCTCCTTGCTCTCCTAATCCATCATTAATGACAAAATGTCCCTGCAGGAACTCTCATTTAAGAGTCTGAACTCTGTGCTTAGCAGCAAAGTTGGAGTTGAGCAAAGGACAACACCAAATCCATTTTCCTGGTGACTATGAAAGCTTTGAAGTTGCTGCAGAGCTGGTCAACAAGAAGGCCTAGATTAGCCTGTGCACGCCTGCCAGCCAGCCTCCATAGAACCACCTACCCTGGGTCTTCCTACAGCAGGACCAGCTTGGTGGGGCCACTTCTGAGACACTTGGCAGCTCAGGTTGTCACGAAGACTGAAATTGACAGCATCTTCGCCCAGCTAAGTTCTCCCACCTCAAATGCTGGTTTCTTTTTTCAGGCTCTACCTAGATGAACCATCTGGCATGGCAAGTTCCCTGAATCTTTCCCTGTCAAGAAATTATCTATGTTCATAAAATTACAGATTTGTTTTTTATAACTCTAAGGAATTTCTGGCATCCCAAGCACAATATGCTGTATTTACAGGAAAAAAAAATCAGTTTGGGTCTTTATTATGGCAGCACACAAAAGCTATTGCTGGTTATTCTAATGATAAAGAAGCTCTCAGATTTATGGCCTGGATTTTACCCAGAACCTGACAACAAATGTCTGGGAAAGATCACAGAGGACTCTGATCTCTCAGGTGGAACATTCTCATAACAAAGTAGGCAATGCCTTCAAAGACCTGCTCAAAGCTATTCTTCAGAACTCTCTGCCCACAAAAACCCTCTTGCCCCCAGACTCCTTGAGAATCCTGTTTGCACTCATTCTTGATGCAGTACCATATGTTTCATGATCCTCTGCTTCCTGAGTATCCCTTTCCTAACCCTAAATTCACCTCTGGGCAATTTGAGACTGGAAACCACATTGGTATCACCACTATAATCTTCATGATGCACAGCACAGTTCAACTTCTCAGTTAAAATACATGGATTATCATTATAAGAAGAAATGCCTTCAAGGTGCTATAACTTACTGATAATTGAGCCTGTCGTCTGTGCATAGGACAACATTTTAGTAATAGTCATTCAATCCTGAACATGATCTATATTCTATACCAAAACTGATCCAAAGAAGAACCTGTCAACAACTCCCTGCATTCATTTTTTTGAGATTGATTTGCTATTCTCTAAGTAGTTAGAGAATAGTTTTGCCTTATCAGAAACAATAACACTCCATAACTTAAATTAACAAGCATTTGCTGAATGTTGCCAATATGTAAAACAGATTTAGATGATTTAAGAGTACAAAGAGAAATACAAAGGTAAGCAGATAACCTTGCAAACACGAAGACTTGAGTTTAGTCCCGAGAACCTACATTAAAAAAAAAAAAAAAAAAAAAAGCTAGGCACAGTGGTCCATGCTTGTTTTGCCAGTGTTGGGAGAGTAGAGACAGGAAATCTTCACTAGCCAGCCAGTCTACTCTACTAGGGAAGTTCCAGGCCAGTTAGAAACCCTGTCTCAAAAAAAAAAAAAAAAAAAAAAAAACAAGGAGGACTGGGTTTGCGGCACAGTTGATAAAATGCTTACCCAGCAATCATGAAGTAATAGTGACCGTCCTCAGTGCTATACAAAACAGTTATGGTGGTATATGTCTATACTCTTAATACTGCAAGGTAGAGGCAGGAGCATCTGAAGTTCAGCACCTGAGATTGTCTTCTGGTTACCACATGTGTATGAGTACATATGTACAATATACACCTGCACGCACACACACGCACACACACACACACACACACACACACACACACACACACACACTTAAAAGCTAAAATAAAAATACAGGATGTCCTTTGCCCTCAAAGAATTCAGTCTACCAGCAGAAACAGACACATGTACTCATCAATATGACCAAAGGTGAAATGAGGTAAGCGCCATGAAAAAGCAACTAAAGTCCACCGGAAACAGAAGAGTCGTGGAAATATAGAAGCCAGGGAAGGAAACAAAGTCATCCAGGATAAGCAAATGGTACATAGTTGTAATATCAGCCTCTGGAGGCTGAGGCTGGAACTCTGTAAGTTCCAAACCAATCTGGGTTACATAGCAGAATTCTGTCTCAGAAATAAAATAAAATAATATCATAGTCTACTGCTCCAAAAGTGACTTAAATCCTCCCCATGAAGTCATCAGATAATTGTCTATCTAGACCGTGATTAGCTCGACTAGTAAGGCCTCATTATCATTTGACTTCTAGTGCAGTTGGTTTCTTAACACTATCAGTGGATAAATGGAGAGCTATGCAGGACACTCTCCTCTCTATCCTTCATGACCTTGGACAACCTTAGGGATCTGTTAACGTGGTAATGGACAGGCATATTTGCATAGATGTGGAGTTCTCTATGGGTACTTTGAAAATATGCACAAAACAGAATAAAAACAATGAGATAAAGATGAAATATATTCTACTTTTCAAAAATCTCATTTTATTAATGTTATCCAACCTCTTTGCTCTCGTTGTAGTTATGATATTACTAATGATGCCTCATTTTCAATACATGGATAATCATGATAACTACACACCATAGTTTACTATTCTAACAAGGCCTGGTTTTCTCTTTATGTATTTTTAATGCTAGTGGATGAAAATGAACATTTCAAATTGTCTCTTCAATTATTTCAACTGCGTTTGGGCAACTTCTAGCTAGCTAGGATGTTTAGCTCATTAACGTGGCTGACACCGAGCTCATTCTGAGGACTGGAGAGGGAGGGTCCAGCTCAGCCTCTTCCTTGATGTTCTCCTGTGCTTCTCTTCATGATCTGTAATTCCCCAGGGGAACTACTTTAGTTAAATCAAGATAGTATCCCCGCTAGATAAGCAATCTGCTGAATATCACAGTAACTCTGGAAGGCCACCAAAGAGACAGGCTGTCTTTGTCAGCCCCCTATATTATGGAAAGGTCTCTTTCCTGAGACCTTTGAGTGAAAGATGTTCAATACCTGAGGAATTATCATGTGTCTCTTCATTAAAAAAAAATCACTGACTCTGATTTCTTGTGAGCTTTGAGTGTGAGGGGCAGAATATTAATGTTTGGATATGAAGTGGGATTTTAGTAAGTGGGGTTGGATGATCTGACCTAAGATGCTCTTTATTAAACAGGGCTCTGATCTCCCAGGGACTTATATATTGAAAGGTTGGTCTCCAGGTATTGGTACTATTTTGAAAGTGTTTGGAAACTTAAGAGGTGGAAGCTGGCTGGAGGGTACAGAGATAATACACTACGAAGATCCTTTGCTGTCACGCTCTCTGTTGCTTGTCTGTGAAGAGGTGGAAGGTAATCTCCATGATATGCCCCCGCTGTCACGCTGTTCTGTCCAAGCAGAGGGGCCAAGCCACCACAGTTTGAATGTTCTGAAAGTGCAAGCCAAGACAAATCGTTCCTCCTCAGCTATTTGAGGAAAGTATTTTAGACAAAGTAACAGGCAATGACAACAAAACTGAAATCAACCTTGATTTTGTATCTCAGAGGTAAGTCCTGAGGGCTTTTCATAAAAGCCCTACAGGGCTACACGTGGACACAACAGCCTCATCCTTTTAAATTAATCATTCAGCTCTTCAAATGTAACAAACATCTACAACAACTATCGAACACTGGATAAACTAAAAGTGGTAGCAGAGACTTCATCTTTCAATAGAGTAGATTTTGGTCCTGTGAGTCTCCGTGTGTGCACCATGGCTTTCGGAGCCTTGTTTGATAAAGAGTGTCTTAGGTCAGATCATTGAAACCCACTTACTAAATTCCCAGCCCCGTCAGGAGCTATTCAATTCTCCTGCACAGCCTCACTCTAGAGCCTCGAAGCTTTTCAATGCAGCCCACTCTATGCTCTAAACCCCACCCCAGCACACATCTAGTTCTTACAAGTCTGTTCTGAAAATGGCAGGCATTGGAGGACCTAGGACCCAGTGAAGACAGCAAGGCCCAGAGAGAGCAGAGAAGAATAGAGTAGAATATAAAATGGGCTAAGAAGGGATATAGGAACAATTTTTACCAAAAAGACTGAAAATCTTTACAATCTATATAGACTATAGGACTAGGAACAGTGACTTGGTGAAGAACTTGTGCTTCTAGCTTTCAAGTAAGTTACAAAGCTGTAAATAGCATTTTAATGAATGATCTGCTGAGTTTTGATGTTATTTATCCCTCTGCATTTTTTTAATATTACCTACCTGTTTTCCTAATCATATCAGCCGTAAACTCCCTGTATACTTCATTATAGCTTCAGGAACCAACATCTGCAGTTGGAAAATCAGTTCATCCAAGGTAAACAAAAAGTACACTTGTTCCTTGACTCTAAGAACACCGTTGATCATTATCTCTTATTTGGTATAAACTCAGACTATGTTTCTGTCTCATCTGGGGTGCAAATAGGAGAAGGGGCTTCCAGTCTAAGAATGTCAAAAGGCTTTTGAGGCCATTTTACATCTCAGTACTCTCCACTTACATTTGTGAACAGGCTTGATCCAGTACATTTCCCTGAAAAATCCTGTCTAGTCACAGGCCAGAAAGGTGGACACTCCAGGTCACTTACTAGAGCCACTCAGAAGAAATGGGGGACACTCAGTGCTGGTGAGTATAGAGCCCAGACCCTTACTCAAGACTGCCTTTGTAAAAGAGAAAGACAAAATGAGTTCATTTAGTTTAGCATTAAAAATTTCAGTGTGAGAGAAAAGCAATAAAAAATGAAACTGAAAAAGAAAAATTAAGAGGTGTGTGTGTGTGTGTGTGTGTGTGTGTGTGTGTGTGTGTGTGTGTG
>CAJQZJ010034075.1:7465217-7504463 GCA_907164525.1 Lophiomys imhausi | reverse complement strand
GTGTGTGTGTGTGTGTGTGTGTGTGTGTGTGTGTGTGTGTGTGTGTGTAAATGCAGGTACTTGTGTGCTGACGCACGTGTGTAGAGTTCAAAACCTTGAGCATTGGTTCTTGAGATGTGCTTGTCTTTGTTGATTTGCTGAGCAAGCACTTTTACCATCTCCATGTTCTTCTCCCGTCCATTGCCTTTCAAAGAGCTATCTCTCCAATACCTGAGAGAGACACGCTTGGGTTGAAAAGCCATAAGGGACGTATGGAACCTTTAAAAGGGTTAATAAATATCTCAGAGAAGGAAAGAAAGTATTAGACCCCAAACCAGGTGCACTAGCAATAAGCTAGCTGACAGATTATCCTGGGAAGTCCTCTCCCCCAGGGGACTAGGCATTGTTGACCTTGAGAACATGTGTGGGATGATGTGTCTCTATTTGTCTATAAAGAGTGATTTTCCTTCTGTCTGTGTCGTCTCCTTCACAGTTTTCTCATGATGTGCGTGCATTCTGCTTTAGTACTTATTCAATAACAAAACAGCCTCCTTTCTCCATGATATTGAGAAGAGCTATTCTGGTGGTAGGAGCTTTTGTTTCTAATTCTATCTTACCAACACAAGGCCTCCTTTGCAAGTGAGAAGTGCTCCCACCACTGACACCCACATGCTCTCCATGTGGGAGAATCTCTAGGCAAGCCAATTTATCTCTAGAATATTCTTTGGCAAGTAGATGGAATTTGGATCTCCCCCACCCACCCCCCGACGAAAAGATAGCTTGGAGTCCTGACCTCAACATATCAAGGTTTTTGGAGATAAAATCTCTTCAAAGGTAATCAAGTTAAATAAAGTGTGTGGGATGGAGTCTTCTTCAATGACTGCTGTCCTTATGAGAAGAGGAAATGTGGACACAGAGACAGACACCCACAGAAGAAAGATGACATAAGGGGGACAGGAAGCAAAAGCAGCCTTCTTCAAGACAAAAAAAAAAAAAAAAAAAAAAAAAAAGACCTGGAACAGATTGGTCCTCCACAGTCTTCCGGAGACAACCTGATAAATAGCACCTGAATACAGTCTCCCCTGGAACCAGAGCACACATAATGTATGGGATATGATCCACTTACTTTGTGGTACTTTCTTAGGAGATCTCTCACCAATGAATATATTGATATGGAGTCAGAGCAAGGAGTATCACTGCATGAATTGAATATAAAATGGTGCTGGGGTGCAGTCTGAGGCCCTAGCCTCACAAGAGGAACCCTCATCCTCCATGAACAGGGTAGATGAACACTACCATCTACCACATTGCCTCCATTCCTGTTGTCAGAGTGCTAGAGACAGTGGCGCACCTGTGCCTTGAGCTCTTTCTTAACTCCATGTAGCCTGCTCTGAGAATGTCGTTTAGCCCTGAGATCAAGGTATGAGAGTCCCTTCTGGTTATTGTTAAATGTATTGTGTTTGTATTATGTGCAGGTTCCTACAGTGGCCAGGAGCTGGAGTTACAGGAGGTTGGAAGGCACCTGCCATGGGTGCTGGGAACCAAACTCTGGTCCTCTACTAACTGCAGAGCTCTCTGTCTAGCCCCAGGGCCTCCTATTTTAAACTTTCCTCAGCACAACTTCTGCTGTACTTTATCTGTTACATCAAATGACATGGCATCTGCTTGCTGCCTGCCTTGTAATAGTGATAGACTTAAATATTATAACTGCTGAATATATTTTTCACCTAATCCTCATAAGCTCTTTGGGGTAAAGATAGTGGTGTTTATAATTTACAGATGAGAAATTCATGCTGGGGTGGTTAGGAAGGGCTACAACTCTTAGGCATCCTGAGGCTGCAGGCCTTATAACTTGGTTTGTGAGCTGCCTCATTGTTTTGGACTAAAATTGTCAAACACCAATAACGAAAACCCATCAGTGGTAACACAACCCTAGACAGTTCATCTTAGCTAGAGATGGGCATTCAGCTTCAAGTTTTGAATGAGGAAACGGACCTTTGTGGGAGATATGCTCACCTTCATCTGGAATGTGCAGTGTTCTAAATCTATTTCAATTCCTCTTCTTTAGTTGTTATTTATTCAGTATCTGCTTCATTTCAGAGGAGCAAATATAGAACACATTACCTCACACGAATGTCACCATGCTTTGGTGAACTAGCTACACAACAGTACCCAGGTCATCTACAAAGAGGAATAGCTTATATCTGCCTAAATAAGCAAGATCTATACAGGAGCTGGCCAGAGCCAAGACTGCTGTCTACTTGAGATCCATTTCCTCTCTAATTCTCTAACAGACACTCACTATTCTGGCGCTTGCTATTCTGGGAACTGCAAGTAAAGACGACATTTTCTATCTGTCCCTGCAATCAGGTGTGTTTGTGTGGCTAAGATTTGCCCAGTGAAATATAAGTAGTGAAGTAGGGTGGGAAACTTCCAAAACATCGGGTCTAAGGGTGAACATGTATGTCTGGTTTTGGCTCTTCCTATTTCATGATGCCTGGAATAGAGGTGTGAGGTCATTGGAGAACAAAAAGGGGAGGGGTGGGTAGACTGGTGTCCTGATGAGCATGATTTGGGTATCGATTCCCTTCTTTTGACTCCTCTATGTGATCAAGAATTAACCTTCTACCATCCTTAAATCTCTATTATTACGTGGAACTTTATTTTTTAGATAAAAAATATTCTTAATGTAGTTATTTTACATTTTTAAGATTTATTTTTATCTTATGTGCATGAATGTTTTGCCTGTATGTATGTCTGTTCATCATGTATGTGCCTGATGCCCAAGGAGGTCAGAAGAGGGTGTTAGACCTTCTGGCAGTGGAGCTACAGATGTTTGGGAATCATCACGTGGGTGCTAGGAATCAAATTTGGTTCCTCTAGAAGAGCAACAAGTGTTCTTAACTGTTGAGCCAATTCTCCAGCCCTAATGTAATTTTAGAAATCTCAAATTGGAATTTTTTAAAGTAGCAATTAATAATGTATCCCAGTCTGATCTTGAACTCATGATCCTCCTGTCTCAGTGATTCAAGATCTGGAATTACAGGTAGGTACATGCCACCCACCAATGGAATGGGTTATTTTTTATCATTCATTGTGCTCCATTAAAATGTCTAAATAAAAAGTGAGTAGCGATTGTCTGACTTATGAATTTATTCTGTAAGTGGCCATCTTGCTTGTATTTTCAATCTTAAGGGTAGAAGTTCTTCCTTAGTGCCTAGACTGAGAAGGTCTCTGCATTATCTAGAAGTCAAAGAGGATAAAATCCTTGCATTAGGGACTCCTCTAGTCTGGCTCTAGAAGTGGAGGCATAAGCATTAAATTGCAAACTGCGAAGTAAGGACAGTCACTAAAGCAATTATCCATGTATGGAAAAAATGAGAAGGATAGGTGAGATTGTCAGGGAAACCCAAGAAAAGTTACAACACAAAGAAAGCAACCAGAAGTGTCTAGGGGACAGAAACAGGACAAATGCAGAGGAGTGGAGGAAGGGAGTCCTGTCACCATAGATGCCACCCTCAGGGCGTGCCACCCATGGAAACCTCCAGTAAGTGGAGACTCCTGCCCAGGGTTGTGCTTTGAAATAACAATTATGTGAAAAGGCCAAAATCCTACAAGTAAGGAATGGAATGATGGTTATCAGGAGTTGGAGGGAAGGAGGACTAGGAAGAGGTTGATCAAAGTCCAGTAGTTCTAGTGTGAGAAGTGGTGGCCACAGTGAATTATAACATATTAATGACCACAGATGTGACTCTATGGGAAAGAGTTTTCCTGACACTCAGTTCTGAATACTGAAAAAAATTGTGTTTGTGTGTGTGTGTGTGTGTGTGTGTGTGTGTGTGTGGAGAGAGAGAGAGAGAGAGAGAGAGACAGACTGATAGACAGACAGAGGAACTAAGAGATTGTGTTTTCAGCATTAAAGTGATGTGAAGTGCATTAGTTGGCTTGATTTAGCCATTACACACACACACATTTTATAAAACATAAATCCATTCAACCCATGTCAATAACAGTGATAATGCTCTTCGGACCATCTTCAGCCTCATTAGACCTTTGCTGGCCTCTAGCCGATGGTCCTTTCATGTTTATGAACAATAGAAGAATAGACACAGCAATGAAGGGAATAGTGCCATATGTGTAAACCCAACCACCTTCGCCTCCATCATCAGATACCACAACTGCTTCACTTACCATTTCTGGTCCTGGCTTGCTTGCAAGTTCCCACCAAGGGGCATATATCAAAAATGCCTTACTTTTGTTTTCCTAGATGCAGCTGTGATGTGGAGATGTGAGCACATGTTGTTTAGTCAGGGGGATACTGATCATAATGGGGCGTGGACAAGTGGGAAGGGAAGGGCGAGGGAGCCGGAACTGTGGACCTTGCCTCTCATCAGTCTTTTTCATAGGCTGCTCTGGGGTCTATGTCACTTCAAAGCTGAGGAGGGGACAGCAGCCATCATGATGTAAAGAGGCAGGACTGAAACTTCGCAGTATGAGTGTGCTGTGCATGGAGTGGAATGCGCTCTATTATTCTGGCTGTTATGGGAACCAAACTTAGATATTACTGGGGACCGTTTTACCTCTCCTCAACCTTGAACTCTCATTTAGGCCTGGTTGAAACCCCTCTGTGGTCCCAGCATCCCTGTGATTCCCCAATCCCTATCCTACAAATAAAGACCCTTTGAAATTTGAGTCCAGCATATGGTTCACCTTTCACATTTTTCTTACCCAACTTTAACATTATCATCAGCGTGATTCATGCTGTCTCTCATACATTTGCACCTCTTGTACCCACTGTCTCCATTATATCCTGTGCCCATCCTCATTCTTTCCCTGGCTGTATAAATGCTAGCTAGCACTTAAAATCCAGATTAAGGGTCACCTCATCAGTATGCCCATCCGAAAGCCCCTGATCTGCTCCATTCTGTATAATGAAGCAATCTCCATTGTGGCAGGAATTAATCTTCTAAGGGGCACCTATACATTATCTAGTTCTATCACCAGACAGAAGGCTTCTCAAAAGATGTAGACCATTACAATTTCAGCTTTGAATCTGAAGGACCTAGCAAATAAGAAAAACTCAGGCCCTAAGTGCTGAAGTGCTGAACATAAATAGTGCATGAAAATATGATTAGAAGGATGCAAGGGATGAAGGAAGCAGGATTGAAGCTGTACAAGACAGTCTTCTATTCAGATGTTGACCTAGTTATCTTTCTATTGATATGATAAAAACATGATGACCAAAAGATGTTTGGGGGAGGAAAGGGTCTATTTGGATCACAGGTCATCACTAAGGGAAGTCAGGGCAGGAACCTGGAGGGAGGAACCTGGAGGCAGGAACTGAATGAAGCAGGGGCCATGAAGAAGGGGCTTTGTCCCCAAAACTTGCTCAGCCTGCTTTCTTCTACTACTGAGGACCACCTGCCCAGGGATGATACCACCCTTACTGGGCTGACCCTACACCACCAATCATTAATCAGTGTCCTACAGACTTGCCGAAAAGCCAATATAGTGGACACATTTTCTCAACTGAGGTGCCCTCTTCCCAGATGACCCTGGGTTGTGTGGAGTCAACAAAAACTAACTAGCCTAGATGTCTGGTTAAGTAAGCATTCTAATTGTCTCTCCTAGCAACCATGTACACTGTGGTCTTGCCTTCACAAATTTTGCTTTTTACAAATTCTTACTAGTTTTATCAGTTTCTAACTGGGCTTTGTTGCATGACTTTTCCTCATGAGAAGTATGCAAATGTCTGTTTATTCCAGATATAGCAACAATGAGAGACCAAAGAAATTATTTCACCAAAGCCTATGTTGAGCCAATCGGTTCATTGGGGTTATTTGTAAGGATGGGGGTGGCAGTCACAGCATTGAAAAGCTCACTCGAGCAGGGGTGATGACAACTCGCGAAAACTGCGCCCCTGAGAGCTCCCTGCCCAACATGCCACAGCTGCACTGAAGAGAGTGCTGTAACCGCCAGCCTCCACCCCACCCTCACCCCACCCCAGCAATACCATCTTGGGAAGGAGCCTTGGGAAGCTTGTAACTTTCCCAGCTTTCTGAGTCCTCTGAGCTTCCTCCTCCCTCCAGGAAGGGAGGTTTCAATTACTAGGAAATAGTTACACTGGGAGGCTTGAAGAGCCTTGGGTGATTTCCAAGACTGCTGTCCCTGCTCTCTTTTTAATTTCATACTGGGGAAAGTTCCAGAACAGAGTCTGCCTGGTACTTTTGGGCATATTCATTGATAGCATGGCTGAATGTGAAATGAACATTTTTAACAGGATACAAGTTGAAGAAAATAGTCTCTCCTCTTTTGAATGATAACTAAACACATGTTCAGGGTTTTGGGGGTCAGGCTCTGTAACTTGTGCAGTGCGAAAACAGAGTAGTCAGCCTTTGTAATGAAGCTCGGCAAAATATAATGTAGAGATTAAAAGAGCAGGCACATTTATTTTTGGCAGTTGACAGTCTAGGCCTGGTGAGTTTCTTATCCTGACTCCTACTAAGCAAGAGGAGAAAATGCCTGAATATAGAATCTTTAGAATGAAACTCCAGCAGGGAATAACAAACGTTGGTTTCATTTTGTTAAAAGCAATGCTAAGACCAGAAAAGAAAATGTTTGACACCGTTAAGACATAAAGGCAGCTGGCTTTGATGTTTTGCTGCTGAGCAATTGGGGAAATGAGTATTTCCACTGTGGCCAAAAGCTGCAGATTTCTCCTATGACTCATCTGTTAAGAAAGCTTGGTATGAGGAAGGGCTTTGAACTCTCGTGTCCTCTCTCTGTTAACCCATCAATGTAAACCCAGGCTGGACTTCAGGATAAGTTTTAGGAGTCATTTTTATTTGGGTTATGTTTTCCAGAACACTTTGAGGTTTGAAGTAAAGTGATTTCATCTTTAATTTTTTTTTTAAATTATAAATGCAATTTCATATGTAAACATGGGTGCCACAATGCACACACACCAATTCTTCTTCTCCATTCTGTGGGCTCATGTAAACACCATCCCCTTTGGGAGACAGAGAATACTTTTCTGTTCTCTGTAAAATGGGGGAAATACACATATCTGAGTTATGCAGAGTCAAATGAATAAATATGAAAGGGCTTAGCACAGTGGCTCACGCCTACTGATTGTTCCACACAGAAGCAGTTCCTGAAGCTGTGGTGTTCCTCGTACTGATGACACATTGGGTGGATAGTGGGCTAGAAGCCAGCAGAGCCTTTATGAAAAGCAGCTAGCCACTGCTAACCTATGTTCACTTAACCTACTTTTCAAGCTTAATTTTCACATCTTATCCTAGAAAACTTTCTAAATTTAGCCCTTTTGACCTTCTGAAGGCAGTGACCAATATGGAGAGACCTTGGAGTCCATGACCCAAGCTCCTCCATCTTTCCTGAAGTTGTCTTCAGCCAGAGCAGGTCTTCTGTCTGGCCCTCTGTGAAGAAAGCAGAACCCCCAGGTGGCTGGCTCCATGTGGGCGCAGAACAGCTGTGCAAAGTCGCAGAGTAAAAGATGCTTGCTGTAATGTTTTCCAAATCCAAGGACATGTCCAGATTTCCAAATCCTAGAAATGTCTTTTAGTAAAAGCTGGTACACAGATAAATCTCAGATTTGTCGGAGTCAGCATCAAGAGATACTATTTCATTTTCAGTGAGAAATGCTGGTGACTTTCTCCCATAAACCCCATCGAATTTAACCATTTCAACTTGGAAAGAGAGCAGTTTTCACTCAGAAAAATGAAATTCTCCACACTAGCTTTAGGTAGGGAAGATGGTCATAACTAAACATCGCCCTTTGAATCTGCATGGCTTGTCGTCTTCCAACACCCTTCGTCAGACATTATGCCGAGTCTTCCCACAAGACTCGGTGAAGCAGCTACCAGAATACAGCCATTGCTTAAAGAAGCAAGCTGATCTCCAGAGGTCATGAGACTCTCGTCTAGGTCACACAAGCTTATCAGCTTATGTACTCCACCAGGGACATGTGACTTATGTGCTCTATTGCTTCCAAAACGCCTCCCAAGGATGTATCTGAACAGTAACAACTCTGCCTTCTCCATTAGTTGCCTTGGAAGCCGGCAAAATATTTTGGCATCTCCATCTGATAAAACTAAAGCTTCCCAAGCAGGACTGCTAGATAGTGTAAAGGGCAAGGGGAGGGAAACTCTGTCAAGGGCCTCTATCATAACCCTTATCGATTGGCACTTTCAAGGGGGCTATTAAATCATAAATATTCCACTATGAAAAAGACACCTATAAAGAGTCATGCCCAATTCAAAAGCACTACTTCTTAGAACAGTTTGTGGAGACATTTGTCTAATTAAACAAACAGCAAGAAGAGATTCAGGTTTGTGAATCAGAACAAGGTTATTCGAAGATCATGCATAGTTTTGTTCAGTCTGCTCTGCTGTTAGGAAATATGTCACATGATGTCTTGCTTGGGTTGGGAAAGAAAGGATTTCCTGTGAAGGGTTTCAACTGAGGTCTCATGGGGCATTGAGTAGGCTTACCTACATGTGTGATAAGGAAAGATAGGCAATGTTTGGCTGGATAACCCACAGGGTCTCCTTCCAGGAGACCAGAGTTGTCTTTTCCTTCTCCTAGGATGCAGTCATTGAGCATGCCCAGAATTTCCTTCTGCTTCCACCAAGTTCTAAGTCCCCTCTCCTACAAAATAAAAAAATAAGGATATATATGAAACATACATATATACATATATATGAATATATATACATATATATATATAATATGAAACCCCTCCACCAATTTCTCAAGATAAAATCACTTTGTCATGTGCCAGTCTATAGCTGTAACCTGCACATTGGGGGACAGAGATACATTAAAATTGAACAGTTTCACCTGACCCCAGGAGGCGTGGGAGGCAGCGAAAAAGCCTGGAACTGACAAAATCAGGCTGAGCTTCGCCTGCCATGGCACCCACGTATAAGGATGCTCCCAGCAGGGCCAGGCCTAGTACAGCCCTAAAGATATGGAGAAATGTGGCTTCAAAGGTTCCTAAGGATTGGGGTCACTTCATTACAGCATAGAAGAAAGTCCTCAGTCTGGAGTTTTTCCATTATGGTTTCCATCTGTCCTACTGTGTAATGTCTGGTTAATCAAAATGTAAAGGCATACAAATGAAAAATCTATGCACAAATAGTGATACATTCCTGTTATAGCCAAGACAGAAAAAAAGGGAGTAGCCACCTCCACTCAGAAAGCACCCCAGTCACCGGGAACTGTCCTTGCACATGCCTCTGTAGTCCAGGTAGAGTCCTCATTATTCCCATTTCATAGTTGAGTAAGTTGGCTCAAATATAGATGATTAACTAAACTTGTGTGAGAAGAAAAAGAGGCATCATATAGAAGCCCAGACTCTTGCCCCTAAGCTCCACTGATGCTAGATGGAAAAGAAGGTGAGAGTTTTGGGTTGAAGAGAGACCTGTAACTGGGGGTGAGCTCATCCATTGTGTTCCAGTACACTCTTCAGGTTCTTACTCACTGCCTCCCCGCCTTCTCTGATCTGTACCCCACAATCTGTAAGTGTAAACCACAATACCTCTAACAGACACTGGAAATCACAAAAGACAAACTTGGAGAGGAATAAAATCTTTAGATTCCTGCAGAGGTTCATGAGGTTGAACATCAGACTCTCTCTCTCTCTCTCTCCCTTCCTCCCTCTCTCTCTCTCCTCTTTTTCACACACACACACACACACACACACACACACACACACACACACACACAGACAAACACACACTCTGTACCTCTGGTGGCCTCCCCTCTATTGACCAGGAAGTAGAGGACAAGACCTCCTTGCAGATCAACATCTACTGCAAGTGCTGCCCCAAAATAGTCTTGACCCCTCATCACCTCATCAAATTACAGAACCACATCTCAGTTTCTGCCCATCACTTGCCTAGCCACACTTCAGCTCCACCCTCCTCTCCCCTTTCTTTTCCCCCTGACCTTCCTGTGGATTAGCTCCTTGTGGCTGGCTCAGTCTGTACTTCTCAAACAGAATCCCATCTCCTCCCTTGAACTCTGTGAAGGTCCTTTTGGTTTGGTTCTCTGATCTTTGCAGGACCCACTGTCCCTGCTATCTTTCAGGCTGTTAAGAATCAATGTCAAATGAAGAGACCTGACACCAGGAGAGCAGCTGTCATGCCATGGGTGCAGAAATGACAATATTTAGCCTCTAAGGCTTGTTCTCATTCCCAGCTCTGCCACCTGGGTTGACACTTTGCTTTCTGATTCCCAGTTTTCTTTTTTCCATGATAACCACAATACTGTCTTCCTCAAAGTATTGGGAGCAGTTAATGAGATAATGGCATAAAAACACTTAGCAGTGACAGCCACTGAAAAAGTTCTAGCTATTATTACTATCATCTTTATGATGTGACTTGTTACTCAGCACTCCTGTGACACAGATCTTCCCTCATTTTCTTCCCCATTTATAGTCTTTTTTTTTTTTACAAAATATATACTGCCTTGATAACCTTTACAAGTAGGTGTGATTACCCCAGTTTGTGAGAAGAAAAAGTCATAGATAGATTACATAACTTTCCAAGGTCATAACATTTAAAAGAAAGGCAAGTGGAATGAATGAGTTCTCTCTGTTAGCCACAATAAACAGTTGCAGGTGCTTCTAGACCATTTTCTTTGCTCAGGGCACCACAGACAAGAGCCTGAAGTGGGGACAGACAAATGTGAAGTACGCAGGTACATAGCTAATCACAGAACAGTGGGGGATGTGTTTTAGTAGTAGCTGGAGTCTTTGGAGGGAGGGGTGGGCGCAGTACTCAGGTGGCAGGACTCCAGAACCCATAGCTTTTCCACTGCCACAGAGTTGCTAAGTTTAAGCTAAAGAAACGGTGTCTTCTATTCCCTGGTTCTGGGCACACTGAAGGAGAGAGAGTGATGAGGATAGGGGCAAAGGGATCAAAGAGACCATGTAACGGTAGGTAGTCATATTAGAGAAGGATTAAGAGGAAGCTCGGAGAGAGAGAAGAAAGGAAAAGACATCTAAGGACTAGACTGAGAAAAGGCTTTTGGGCTAAAGGACAAGGGATTCATGGCATGCAAGAGCATCAGTAAGGGTCAGGCCAGATCACCAAGAGCCTAGAAAGCCATGCTAAGGTCAAAAGGCAGCCATCAAAGGAGCAGGTAAAGACTAGAGGTCCTTTGGGTGGTAACGTGTATGTGGAGGATGGAGGGGAGAAAGACCAAAGGGTCTGCCTCAGCCTATCTCGGATCCCCGTGCTCCTTGCACAGTTCACCTCTCTGCAGGAACATGCTGCATTGCCTTTCTACTTATCTGCAGCCCTGGCTGTGGAGGTGGGTACTGTAACCGAACTTTTAAATTATTATTTAACACTTATTTATTTATTACTAAATTCACTTATAACAAACACCAACAATTTCTTAACTATTAATCCTATAAATTCCTACAACCCCTTTAACCTATCCACTAAACCTATTGATAATTATTACAACTACTTTCATAACCTTTTAGAATGATACAGTCTCTGGGGCAGGTCCTCAGTCGTCAGGAACACAGTCTTTGTTGTAGATTCTTTAACGCACTTAGCAGTCCTTTTTCTGGATCTCTCAGATGCAGGTTCGTCAGGGTAAGTTGGTTATTGCAGTCTCACCTTAAATAAGGCTTCATGCTTTCTTCTCTGTGGGAGACCCCAGCCGTCTGCAGGCCAACTTACTTCTTTTGAATCAGGAACTCAGCTGCTCTGCCTCAGTCCTTAAAGCCAGGCACAATTTCTTTTAGGCCACTGTTCGGACAGATCAAACCCCTCTAGGCAAAAGCTGAGCCACAGGGTTTAGTCCTTGGCCTTTTGGCGTCTTGCTCAGGCTTTCTTTGCTCACCGGCTTCTGTCTCCTTCAGGGAGAGAGCTGGCCATTGATGAAAAAAGAGTCCTTTTTTTCAGCAGGACTCTTGAAGCTCTCTAGCATCAGGGGCCTCTTCTTTTTCTGGACTCCATGCACTGTCCTTCAATAGGAGGAACTCTGTTTCAGCTTAATTTGGGCTCAGCCCACTTAGCAGCTGAAAACAATGTCAGGCCAGATACTTTGTTTCTTCAAGTCTATTGAGTCTTTCCTGTTTTTCCTGACTTCAACCTTGTTTTTCAGTCTATTAAGTCTTTCCTGTTTTTCCTGACTTCATGCTGATAATGCTCTTCATGCCCCAAATTAAGAGACAGTATCAGAAACCCCTATATATTTTCTAAATCTATCTAACCCCTACAGGGTACCTCTCAGAAGTCTAAACCAAAGCTGGCCGCAAGTCCCTATGTCTGCACCACTAGATCCTCCATTGTTTCCATATCCCCTTCCTCCAAGAGATCTAAGCATGACTCAAAAGCAGTGCATTAGTTACTTTTGCATTGTTATGACAAAAATACCTGTGTCGGTTTCAATAAAAACAGTCCCTATATGTTTCTATATTTGAGTACTTAGTCATCAGGGAATGGTACTGTGTGGGAATTATTCAGAGGTGTGGCCTTGTTGGAGGAAATGTGCCATTGTGTGTGGACTTTGAGTTTTCGAAAGTCCATGCAAGGCCCAGTTTTCAATCTCTCTCTCTCTCTCACCTATGGATCAGAATATAGCTCTCAGCTACTGCTCTAGCACCATGTCTGCTGCCATGCACCCACCAGATTCTGTCATAATAAAAGACTAAATCTCTGAAGCTGCCAGCAAGGCCCCGGTTAAATGCCTTCTTTCGTAAGAGTTGCCTTGGTCATGGTGTCTCTTTACAGCAACAGAACAGTGACTAAGACAAGACTCAATAGAAACAACTTGGGGAAAGATTAAACTTGTTTCATAGTTTTAGTTTTTAATTTACTTTTTATTCTGTTTGATGTGTGTGTATGTACTTATCTGTGCATATGGAGACCAGAGGTCAAAATGGGATGCCTTCCTCTAATAATCTCAATTTTTTGGTAAAGGCTCTTATCAAACTTGGATCTCACCATTTCAGATAGAATGACTAGCCATCGAGGCCCAGGAATCTGCATATTCCCTGCCCCCAGCACTGGAGTGACAGATGGAAACAGCCACCTAGATTTTTATGTGGATGTTGGTGATCTGAATTCAGGTCCTCATGCTTGCACAGCAAGTACTCTACCCACTGAGTCATCCCCAAGCCTGGTTTTTGGGTCGAGGTTTTACCATGTATCCCTGGTTGGCCCGGAACTTGCTAAGAAACACAGGCTGGCCTAGAACTTGCTAATATCCTTGCTTCTGCCTCCCAAGGGACAGAATTACAAGCATGAACCACCATGACCAGTTTGGTTCACAGTTTTAGAGGGTCTCAGACCACCATGACAGGGAAGACATGGTAGAGTTTGCAGCAGTGGGGACATGGGGACATGTGATGGAGGACCCTTGCCCCAAGGCAAAACAGAGAGCAGAGCACAAGATGGAAATTAGAAACCAACCTATAACTTTCAAGTGAACTAGTTCCACAATTTCCCAAAATGAGACCACCAAGCTGGGGCACAAATAATCCACATGATTCAACCAAAGCTGTACTCACACATGTTTCCCACCACTTGGTTCCTGCTACTGCTCATGTTTTATGCACTATTTCCTTTGCAGAAGAATTACTATTCTGGTATTATGTTCTTAGTTTTCTCTGAGCTTGTGGTAAAATATACACAAGGATTTCCAAGTTATTCTTGGAAACTAGAAAAAGTAAATTAAATGCAACATGAATTACTTTGGGCTTTGTGTCAATGGGTTTGGGTTGCTGTTGGGTACACCATTCCCAGCATACATAATGCCTATGGGATTTCTGACTGTACAGATGAGAAATTCTAGAATGAAGCTTAGATTTTAGAAGATTCTCCAAAGAAATTTGTGTTTAATATTGTTCTGTTACTCATCAAGTTGGAGTAGTTTGACCAGATATTACTAAAAGTTGCATTAAAAAATACAGCAAAGCTTGTCTCTTAGCAACTTGATTTCTGATTAACTTAGAAAACATCTGTGATACACTAAACTAGTACTGAGCAAAATGACAACTTTGAATGACTATTAGTTTGCATTTCTTATTTATCCTAAACAGTTTGTGATAGTTCCTATCAAAAAGCCTAGAACTTAACATTGTGTTTTTAAGAATTACATAGATACAATACCTTAAAAAGAGTTTAATTTTGTATCAATATACAAAGATATAAGAGTAGATTCAATAATATACTCCTTTTTCTTTATCATGCCTATATAATGACTATATCCTCCTTTTTCTTTTCAAGTTTTTTCCCCTACATAGGAAAGAAAGAAGAATAGAGAAAAGAAAAAGAGAAATCTCTGGGTCTAACCTCCTAAACCTTGTTTAACAAGACCATTTAACACCTTGTAACCAATACCCCTAAATGACAAAAACATCTATAACCCATCAAATGACCAAAAAAGATCACCCACTCCACCTTCTTGGAGTGGGGCATCAGCTCTCTTAAAATTGCTTCCTGCTGATGTGAGATGTAGGAAACTTTTCTGGGGGCCCAAATAAGAATGTAAAAATGGTTAACCAAGTTAATAGTAACATTTGTTGTCCAGTCTTTTTGTGCTCAGCTATTTAAATGTCTCGAGAAGTTTGTAGTCAGAAGCAGAACATTTGGTGGGAAAGTTCAGGGCTTTACTGATGTCCTGTTTAGAATGGTCCATGAGGCTGGACCATCTTAGCTAGGCATTTTAAAGTTGTTCTGGATGTAGATTTTTGAGGAAACAGCTATTGAGGCAGTCTGTGAGGCTAGATCATGTGGGCTACTTGTCTTGTCTTCTTTGGTGTCTGGTCCCTTTTCTTCAGAAGTTTCAGTTGTCCAGTTGTCCCTGGACTCCTGGTCTTCAAAAACCTCAAGATATCTGTAGAATATAGCATTTAAAGATATTTTCTTGAATTCACACCCTGTCCACAGTGTTTGTGATTGGAGATGCTCAGTTGCCTTTTCTCCACCAGAATCACTATGCATCAGTGTAACTAGCCTGCACTTACGTGTGGCTTCTGGCAGTTTCCCAGTAGCAAGGGTATCAACACTTGGTTGTGGTCCTTCCATGCTCTTCTGGGCGGTGGGGGGGAGGTGAGTTCAGGATCACCCTGTGCCTCTCAGTCAGAAGTTCTTTGGGTCGGAGCAAACCACCTGCTCAGGCCGCATGCAATAGTTCAGAACTGCTTTACTGCTCCAGACCTGAGGCAGTAGATTGAGAGCCTTCCCAAAGTGGGTGTAGGCAGTGAGTTTGCAAAGCATCTCCAGTACTTGGACTGGGGGGTGGGAGGGGGGAAGAGGGTGCCTCTCAGTTAGAGGCTCTGTGGTCAGGTGCTGCCTGCCCCCTCGGGTAGCATGCCCCAGTCCTGGACCATTTCACTGTTCGGAGAGGAGATCTGGATGTACTAGGCTGGGTCTATAGACTGAGTGCCCTGCTGAAGTGAGTACAGGCAGATAGTTCCAGTATGAAATTCACCAACCCCACATCTGACAGAGGGCTAATATCCAAAATTTACAAAGAACTCAAGAAATTAAATGCCAAGAAACCAAATAATCCAATCAAAAAAAAAATGGGGAACAGAGCTATACAGAGAATTCACAAAGGAGGAATCCCTAATGGCTGAGAGACACCTGAAGAAATGCTCAGTATCCTTAGTCATCAGAGAAATGCAACTCAAGACGACTCTGAGATTCCATCTCACACCTGTCAGAATGGCTAAGATCAAAAGCTCATATAACAGCACATGCTGGTGAGGCTGTGGAGAAATGGGAATCCTCCTCCATTGCTGGTGGGAGTGCAGGCTTGTGCAACCACTATGGAGGTCAGTCTGGTGATATCTTTTTTTTTTAATAATTTATTTTTTATTTCTTCAAGTTACATCTCAATCACAATCCCCTCCCTACTCCCCCCTCCAGTCCCACCCTTCCACCCTCCTCCCCCTCAACCCCCCCATCCTCTTCCCTTCTTTTTTTTTGTTTAAGGTATTTCTTTTTCCCCCCAACAGCTCTCCCTTTCAGTCCAAAAAATGGTTCTTTTTCTTATAACTATAAATACAATACAAAACAACAGAAATAAATAGGCCACAATTATAAGAGTTATATGGCTTTGAAGATTGATGCTGCAATGTATGGAGAGAAAATGGGAACTGTCCAGGCAGCCGCTGGTATGTCATTTCTTAGTATTGGAAGCTGCAGTCCCTGCACTTCCTATATAATCAGATATATTTATCCCTCTCAGGTCTCTGAGGTGGTTGAAGAATAGATAGCTAGAGTCTCATAGTTAAATTTTGAGTTTTTTAGGAATCAAGAGGGTGTTCTGGATCTAAGAAGATATTTTAAAAATTATGAGGCAAGTTAGTATGAAAGCTGAGTTAGATATAGAACTTTAAACTCATGGAGATGGTTAGATAGTAGAATGTTAAAGTCAGGTGCCAAATACATATGGACTGGACATTGGGAATGTATGCTAAGTCTGGTGATATCTTACAAAACTTGGAATAGCTCTGCCTTGGGACCCAGCCATACCACTTCTGGGTATACATCCAAATGATTCCTCACCAAATCACAAGGAAGTTTCCTCATCTACGTTCATAGCAGCCTTATTTGTAATAGCTAGAAACTGGAAACAACCCAGATGCCCCTCAACCAAGGAATGGATAAAAAAAAAAACTGTGGTACATCTATACAATGGAATACTACTCGGCCATCAGAAACAACAAAATCATGAAATTTGCAGCCAAATGGATGGAAGTAGAGAAGTTCATCCTGAGTATGCTAAACCAGGCTTTGAAGGATGCACATGGCATCTATTCACTTATATTTGGATTTCAGCCATATACTACAACACAACTATGCTACAGCTAATGTACCAAAGGGAACAGGAACATAGACTTTTTTACCTGTCCATGAGACATTTTTCCTTAGTGGTGCTGCCTTGTAGGCCCCCAGTGTATGAGGAGGCCCTCATATGACTGCTGAACTGGGGTGGGGGACAGAGATGTAGGGACACTCCACTCCAGAGGAGTGGGTTGGAAGGGGTAGGGGTTAGAGGGTGGGAGGGCAGAGCTGGGAGGGATGGAAAGAGGGTACTATGATGGAGATGTAACCTGAAGTAATAAACATAAAAAGAGATATTTTCCTACCTTAAGATTTTTTGATATTGAGACATATCAGCTCCTGACGTACCCCTCCCCATTCTACTCCAAGTAGTTGATGAGCATCTGTCGCGTCGACCTCGACCAGCAAGAACGACACAACTCGCAAAAGCTCTTCTCAAGCAGTTTATTCAGGTCCCTTGAAAACAGTCTTCCGAATCCTCGGGCAGACCCAACCCACAGGCTAAATACTATATGAACAGCCAATCAAGTAAAGCCACGTGGTGCTATCTTACAGGCCCACATATGCGGAAGCAAGCCAGATCAGCGGTCTTAACCAAATATGGGCTTGTTTACCACCGAGAGTGCTCACCATCGGGCTGGTGGAAGGCGGAAACCGGAGCCATCTTTAGGGCCCGGCACGTCGCAGCTCTCTACAGTTCCTCCTTTTTTGTTTTTGAAACAAGTTCCTCCTTTTTTGTTTTTGAAAATGTTGGTAGAAGTCCCTGGAAAGGCTTCGTAATCCCCATATCTAGGGATCTCACGGTGGGCCTGAGCCTGTAGGAGGGCGGTGCTCAAACTCTTACCCGTCTCTGGGTCAGCCTCCCCACTCGGGACTGCTCTGTCTTAGGTGGCCGAGACTTATCCATCTACTCCATCATTGACTTGCCAGACCCTAATATCCGTGGAACGAATACCTCAGTGGGCAGGGACTATGCTCAGTGAAGATTTAAGGCTTCATGGCAGCGAGCCATTCCTGAGGGGACTGGCCCGCCTCAATGGTGACAAGGGCCTGTATAATCATGGCTGCATTACGCTTCTGTGTGGCTCTCATATTGTAGATGCACCATAGGCAAACCAGAGAGGCTAGTATCATCAGTATCACCAAAGAGCCTATGCCCACCCACTCCTTAAGATGATCCATAGCCGCCTATATCCAGGAAGTCAAACCATTAGCCAGACTCAGATCCACCTGAGTGGAGTTGATGTGGATGATTGTTGCTCTCAGCTCTCTCATCTTATTTTCAAAATCAGCCGACCAATCCTGTAAGAGGAGCTCTGACAATTGCTTAGACAGATTAGCAGTCTTTGTTAAATTTTGATACCGCACCGAAGTAACACACAAACCCTGTATTTTCCACTCACACCCCAACTGTGCTAGTTGCCAAAGAGTATCAATCTGTTCTTGTATTAAATCTATGCGTTGATTAACTATAAGGCCTCCTTTGAGATGAGAATTCATAGAGGTCTGAGTATCCAATGTCTGTGCTACATTGGCTGAGATGTCATTCAGGGCATTGGCAGTCTGTATAGAACTAGACAAGGCAATAGCTGAGGCAGTAGCCCCCACAGCAGCAACAGTGATGGCAGTAACAACAGCTGCAGTGATGCCAAAATCTCTTTTAAGCCTGAATAGCATCATGGTATTAGGGGCCTCTACAGGAACTGGTACATATCGAGGCATTCTAGTCACCACAGCCACAGGAAAGGCTGTGGCATTCCAGCACAGGGCATAAAAGCATGTGTCCGGAGTGCATACTAACTTTTCTTACCCAAGGATGCACTCCCATTACTTATAATCCACAGAAAAGGAGGCCAGAGACACACTGGTGAGGCTGAAAAGGTCTTATTGCGGTAAGAATGAAACGAAGAATTCCAAGTACCAGAGCCACTACCACTAAAAAAACCATATTGGTAGCGGGCCCTAGGGAAAAACTACCTCTTTGATAAATTCCTCCCCCAAGCATAAGTATAGGTCCCAAATCCATACAGCTACCATTTGCTCCACACAAAAGCCATAAATCAAAAGGATTGGTGGCAGTCTGCTGAGGATCCCTAGTAGATATATCAAGCATTCCTGTACAAGACTTATTCACTATATTACTAATCATGGGGCTAAAGGAAAAATAATCTTGTTGAACCCAAACTGCTCTGCGCCCCTGACATCCAGTCCAGGGAAAAGGTCCTTCCTCTCCTGCGGATCCTCTACAAAAAGGTGCCCAGCGTGGCTGTCTGGGGGGATCCCGGTCAGAGACTCATGTGGGCCACCACCCCACAAGACGAGAACCATTGCTCGAAAACAAACCACCATCCCTACCCCCAAACCTCAGTTGTGGTAAAAAATATGTTAACTGTTGAGACAATTTAATGCATTTTGTATCATCTGACCTATTGAAGCTCATTAAAAAGCACAGACTACCCTTTAAGCTGACATTTCTATTACCCTCTATAGGGCTTTTCTGATCATCAAAGGGAAGGTAGGGTAAGCCTAAGCTTCTATTACTGCTAAATAAGCGTGGAAACACAGTTGCATCATGTCTGACCAGCATCGGCTTTGGGAATATCGACAGGATCCCCCATCTCGGCTCGGTCATTCCTGACATCATCACTGCTACTATCACCAGGATCCCTAGGAAGGTCTTTATGACGAATCTTCCTCACAAGGCGTTCAGGCACCCACACTGGATCTTGTTGATCCTGAGGGAAAACACAAACAGATCCTCTCGCCCATGTCAGCACGGGGTCAGGCCCTCGCCAAGAGCCTGTCAAAATATCCTTCCACTTCACCATGCCTTTAGGTGGACCATGGGAATCCTGATGTCTGTCTGCTGCTGAGCGGCCTTGAGTATCCAAATTTAAAAAATTTAAAGTAAATAAGGCTAAAGACATTCTCTCCTTGGGGGTACGGCCTTGGCCTATTCCCCCTTTCTGTTTTTGCAAACATTCTTTCAAGGTGCAATGAGCACGCTCCACAATTTCTTGTCCTTGAGGATTACATGGTAATCCGTGATTAAGCTGTACCCCCATCTGGTTGTAGAAGGAGACAAAGGACTGAGCCGTATAGGCTGGTCCATTGTCCGTTTTTAGCTGTTGTGGTTTTTCCCATGTAGCCCAGGCTTCTAAGCAATGCCCTATGACATTGTGAGCCTTTTCTCCACTCATAGGTGTAACATGTATGATACCTGAGCAGGTATCCACAGACACATGAATATATTTTGAGGTTTCAAACTCTGAAATGTGGGTAACGTCCATTTGTCAGATTTTGAGTAGCATCAACCCTCTAGGGTTTACTCCCACACTGGGAGGATGATGATGAATCACACACTGAGGACAGTCCAAAACCACTTGTCTAGCATCTGCTCTAGACAGATGGAATTTCTGTTGTAGAGTTCTTGTATTTACATGAAATAATTGGTGAAACTATCTGGCTCGGTCCAGGAATGAGCTCTAAAAAATGTATTCCATCCTAGTCCATTGATCAACTTTATCATTACCCTCACTTAATGGTCCAGGTAATCCTTTATGTGTTCTGATATGTTGAATATAAAAACATCTTTTTTTGCCAGATTAAAACTTGTAACTCTTGTAATAAGGCACATACAGTACTACTATTTTTAATAGGACCTGTTAATTCCAATACTTTCACTGCATTGACCACATAGACTGAATCTGAAATCAAATTGAATGCAAATTGACATCTTTTAAACACCTCCATTACTATTTTCAACTCTACTATTTGGGGGGAGCCCGGTTGAAATTGGCATAGCACGGGCTCTTGTCTTTCTATCAAATAGGCTCCGCAGCCTGTCTTAGAGCCATCAGTAAACACATTTGGTGACCCTTGAAGTGGTACTGCTGAAGTAACCTTAGGGAATATCACTGGGTGCTCCTTAAAAAATGATAGCAATGGATGCTTAGGATAATGGTTATCAATCACTCCTTCAAAGCTACATTGCAATATTGCCCAATCATCTACAGTGCCACACAAAATCTTAATTTGATGACTGGAATAGGGCACTATTATACCGGCAGGAGCAACTCCAAAAGACTGCAAACATTGTTGGATACCATTCAAGGCTAAAGCAGCAACTGTAGTGGGATAATGTTCTATGGATTTTTTTGGAGAAATCTTCGAATAAGTCCATAATAATGGTCCGTCCTGCCATAACAATCCTGTAGGTTGACCATAGGTGGCGAATATGCACAATGTAATGGGCTGTCCTTCCTGTCATCTCTTTAGGAAGGCACTCTGTAACCTTTTTTTCACTTTACATAAAGCTTTTCTTGTTTCTTTTGTTAATTGTCTAGGAGAATTAAGTGCTGAATCACCTTTCAAAATATCATATAGGGGTCTTATTTCATAATTTTGTAGCTTCAAATAGCCTCTTACCCAATTGATAATCTCCTAACAACCTTTGAAAATCATTTAGAGTCTTTAAATTATCTTTTCTTATCTCAATCTTTTGAGGTATTATCTTTTCAGGTCCAACCTTCGCTCCTAAATAATTAACCACATTTTCCTTTTGAACCTTATCAGGAGCAATAAACAACCTTTTTTTTTTTAATAATTGAACTAATTCTTCATAGGCCTGATCTAATATTTGTTCACTCTTAGCTGTCAGTAAGATATCATCCATATAATGAGCACATCTCAAATCTGGAAAATTCTTTCTCAAGGGAGCAATGGCTTCCCCCACATACAGTTGGCACATAGTGGGGCTGTTCGCCATGCCCTGAGGCAGCACTACCCATTCAAACCGCTGATCAGGTTCTTTATGGTTACAGGATGGAACAGTAAATGCAAATCTCTCACTATCTTTGGCACACAAAGGGATGGAGAAAAAACAGTCCCTTATATCTATAACTATTATGGGCCATGAGGCTGGCAAAGATGATAAAAGCGGCAAGCCGCGTTGCACTGGGCCCATGATCTGCATTTGTTGACTTATGGCATGAGGTCATGCAACAATCTCCATTTTCCAGATTTCTTTTTACATTTTTGGTTGTGAGCCTAGCCTTTAACGGCTGAGCCATCTCTCCAGCCCTCCAGATTTCTTTTTGATGACAAAGATAGGTGTATTCCAAGGAGATACAGATGGTTTTATATGCTTTAAAGACATCTGTTCATCCACCAACTCTTTGGCTGTATTCAATTTTACAGAGGAAAGTGGCCACTGAGGAACCCATATTGGGTCCTCCGTCTTCCAAGTTATGGGAATGCCCTCCTCAGTGGCCCCTAGGAAAAACCCAGGCCCTGTCTCTTTTTTCTTTGCTACATAGATATGGGACTCTTCCGCCCCTGCAAATATTTTCCTATTTCAAAGCCTGGAGCATATCCCATATCTTGCATCATACGTTGGGCTGAATCAGAATAGTCATTACTCAATTTAAATCTCATATCCTTTAAAAGGTCTCTTCCCCAAAGGGAGATAGGGAGCTCAAGTACATATGGCTGCATTTCTCCTGAGTGGCCTTTTTGGTCCTGCCACTTTAATAATCTTGCACTCATATCTGGAGTCTTAGCATAACCCAGGCCTTGAAGTGTTTGAGAAGAGGCTTGTACGGGCCAACCTGAAGGCCAGTCTTTCTTTGCTATGATACTCCTATCAGCCCCAGTATCCAAAAGGCCCAGAATCTTTTTACCATCAACTTTTAACTCCAAGACGGGGCGTTGGTCCAAATCCAAGGAGAGAAAAGTCAGATCCGTGCCCATGGACCCAAAACCATCTTTTCCTCTCTCTTGATCCCTTGCCGCAAAGCGATCATGTAAACTCGGCAACATGACCAACTGAGCAATTCTATCTCCAGGAGAGATAGCTGTTATGCCACGGGGGGAGGCTACCATGATCTTAACCACTCCTGTATAATCTGGATCTATAACCCCAGGATGGACAATAAGTCCTCTCAAGGCTGATGATGACCTCCCTACCAGCAAACCAACTGTACCAGGTTCAAGGGGTCCTTTAAAATCTGTTTCAGTTAACTGGACCCCCATTTGGGGCATTAATACGAGTCTGATGGTGGAGCAGAGGTCCAATCCTGCTGAGCCTGCAGTGGCTCTCCACGGTCTCTCGGATGGCGGAGGGTTGGCCATCTCTCTTGATTCTGTTCTTTGTCCTGATTCTCTACTGCCCCATATATTTGTGGGCCCTGGGGTCGTGGGCCCCGCAGTCCATTTTTTGGATGAGCGCCACCATAACCTTGAGTCAAAGGCTGGCCATGGATGTCTGTCACTGAACGGCACTCATTAGCCCAATGGTTCCCTTTCTTACATTTTGGGCATAACCTCGGCTGCCTGGGGCATTGTACACTTCCTGTACTTTCTGTACTCCTTCCCTCGGGGCATTATCTTTTAAAGTGTCCCATCTTGCCACATTTAAAACAAACTCCTGGACTTCCTCCACCTTTTTTGGTCAACTGTACTACCGCGGCAGCAAGACCAGCATTAGTTAACGGTCCTCCAAGTTCTCTACACACTTTCATCCAGGCTTCTAGCCCTTTGTTCTTGTAAGGGGTGATAGCGGCTCTACACTCTTTGGTGCATTGCTCATAGACCAACTGTTTTATTAGTGGCATAGCAGCATCCGGGTCACCAAAAATCTTCCCTGCCGCTTCCACCAATCGTGCCACAAAGTCTGAAAAGGGCTCCATGGGGCCCTGTAGAATCTTAGTTAAGTTCCCACTCACCTCCCCTTTGTTAGGAAGGGATTTCCAAGCCTTGATAGCTGTCTGGTTTATTTGTTCATAAACCTGATTGGGATATCCTGTCTGCTGGTTGGCAAATCTCCCCTGCCCAAGCAGCATATCTCTATCCCAGGCTGGATTTCCATTTCTCTGATTAATAGCTGCTTGCTCAGTGGCATACTCAATCAAGAAAGCTTTCCAGTCTAAGTATTGCCCTGGACTTAAGCAGGCACGGGCCAGACCACTCCAATCACTCGGGGTCATACAATGTCTGCTTAATGCTTCTACTTGAGCCAATGTAAAAGAAGCAGTAATGCCATAGGTATGAACCGATTCTTCAAGGGATTTAATTACTTTAAAATCAAGCGGTTCCTTGTACCTGTTCCCTTGTGGATCTTGGTATACCAGATAGGCAAACTGTAATTCTGTTTTTACTTGTGTCCACATCCCCGGGCAGAAAGATCTCCCTACTTTCAGGGACTGAACAGGCTGATCTATCTGAACGGCTTCTGGGTATGGAGGGGGAGTTGAAGGCGCTGTGGCAACGGCTTCACTTACACTGACCGCCACCAACATGACTGAAGGCGCCGCGGCAACGGCTTCACTTACACTGACTGCCGCCAATGTGTCTTTCTCTTTTACCCTTTTCTTTTTCCTTTTTCTAATAGCAATCCTCTCTAACTGTTCTATTAGAGCATGTAGCTCCCCTTCAGAATCCGTGCCCTCTGAGTCCTCAAAATCTCTAAAATCTCTAAGATCAGGATAGAGAGGGACCTTCCTTTTGCTTCCCTTTTCACTGTCTGCCTGCTCAGATCTTTCGCCTTTTTTGCTTCCCTTTTCACTGTCTGCCTGCTCAGATCTTTCCCCTTGCAGCAGTTCCAAGGCTGATTCTCCCTCCTTGATTGCTTTACAGCATCTCTGATCTTCTAAACAACTCTTCACCATCTTCCAAATCGGTCTTACTCCATGCTTCAGAGCACCTTGCTCCCAAGCAAAATCCAAGTCCCTGCCTAATTTGTCCCAGCAGGATACCATAAGATTCCCAGACACCGCAAACCACGGAGCCACGGAGTCGCATTCATTCAAAAATCTTTTTAGGGTTGACTTTTCAAGTTTCAATTTCCTAGCTAAAAGTAGCTCCTGAAGAGCCAGAAAAATTGGATGTGACTGAGACGATCCCATGATTAAAAATTTACTTTCGGTTCGCAATTTCCGCAAAACTTTACCTTTAGTTCGCAATTTCCGCGAAACTTTATTGTCCCAATTTATCCCGGGAACTTACCAGTGCACTGCCCCTGACTGCAGGAGTTCTGAGTATTTTCTGGTTCCCCGTAGGGGCCACCACTTGTCGCGTCGACCTCGACCAGCAAGAACGACGCAACTCGCAAAAGCTCTTCTCAAGCAGTTTATTCAGGTCCCTTGAAAACAGTCTTCCGAATCCTCGGGCAGACCCAACCCACAGGCTAAATACTATATGAACAGCCAATCAAGTAAAGCCACGTGGTGCTATCTTACAGGCCCACGTATGCGGAAGCAAGCCAGATCAGCGGTCTTAACCAAATATGGACTTGTTTACCACCGAGAGCGCTAACCATCGGGCTGGTGGAAGGCGGAAACTGGCACCATCTTTAGGGCGTGGCACATCGCAGCTCTCTACAAGCATCGAAGAATCTCCATTTGGAGATGACCACATTAGTGGCAAGCTAGCCACTGAGCAAGGAATAGCCCTTACTTCAACTGTAGACAGAATACTGTCCAAAAAGGCCAAAACTTGGAAGCAGGTAAATCAACAACCTAGCTCTACCAAGACAGGGTGGGTAAATTCTTCATAATTCCTGATTTACAATTAATGTCTGTCAGAGATACAGGGCCAAGAGGCTGTCCAATATTATAGAGAAAAATTGGGGACTGTCCAGGCAGCCAGTTTTCTGTCATTTCTTAGTTTTGGGAGCTGCTTGCTCTGCACTTCCTGTTTATTCAAATACATTTATCCTTCTCAGGTCTCTGATATGGTTGCAGTCTAGATAGTTATAGTTTCATAGTTAAGTTTTAAGTTGTTTAGGAATTAAAAGGATGTTCAGGGTCTAAGAAGATTTTTTTTAAGTTGGTAATTCAACTTAGGATGGAAACTAAGTTAGGTATAGAACTTTTAACTCATTGAGATAGACAGATAATAGAATATTATTAACAGTTGCCAAATACATATGGACTGAAATTGGGAATGTATGTTGTACCTTATAATTTTCATAATTGTTGCTTAATTGTTCTTACTGTTTTATATTACATTTAATATTATAAGAAAAAGAGCCTTTTATTGAACTAAAAGGAGGAGATGCTGGGGGGAAAATACACCTTAAATAAAATAAAATAAAAAGAGGATAGGAGGGAGAGGGGGAAGAGGGTAGAAGGGTGGGAGGGAGGGGGCTATGACTGAGATATAGCTTGAAGAAATAAATAAAATATTGAAAATATACAGAAAAGCCTTTATTTTAACTAGAATAGGATGTTTAAACTCACATTTTCTGATTGAAAAAAATAAGGAAACAGATCTTAACTAGTGCAGCTCTTAGGATTGTAATGAGTTTGGCTTGGTGGTATTTTGACAAGACATTTTTAAGCCTTTTTCCTAGATTTTGCTTTAAAATTTTGGCTAAACTTTCTTTCTTGTATAGTGGATCATATTCCACCTTTCTGATGGCAGGAAATGTTAAAATGTTTACTAGCTGACTGCATGGGATCATAAGCATTAAGTTTTCATTATTCTTGGTTCTAGAATCTAAATGTTTGAAAGAATTGCCTGAATTTATATTGGTTATGAAGATGCAGTTTGGTTGGTACAATCTGGGCAAATCACCAACATTCATTTGCTATGATGTATCTTTTAACACTGAAAGCAGAATGCTGAAAGCATTGTTGGCTGTATTTCCTCCCATTTTAGTTGCTTGGCTACTGGCCATGCTTACTTGATTCCCTAAGAACTTGAAGAGTATGGAGTAGAACCTGCATGTAGGGCTTGAGAGGAGATAGGACTCTTCTGAAGTCACATAGAAAGTTTTATGATTCTGAACTATAGGCTCAGTATAGTGTGTTGAGCACCCTGAGCATGACTCTAAAAGTCCACTGAGAAAAGGAGCAAATGGAACTAGAAACCTCTCAGCAGAAAAAAACTGAATCCAAATCCAAGATTCCCTGCTCCAGGGGGACCACACCTTTCTACAGCCTCCAAAGTCCTCAGAAGTTATGCATTCAGATTTCCAGCTATGTCTATAAAGAAGTGGGCCTCAAATCCAGACTTTCTGGATATCCCCATGTAACCCCCCACTGCTAAGGCAGCTGTCCCATTCTAGTTGCTCTGGAGATATAGACAAGAAGGGATCCCATTCTTGTACTGGAATATGAACCCATGCTATACATCCTGCTAAAACACCTTGATCTCTTTGTGAGAACCACAGGAAGTAGAGAACCCATTCCCTTCCTCTGTGATCTTCCCCTCCCCCCCCAAGAAAGTCTATTCCTTAACTAAAACAGGCTAAATTAGCAGAATTTATTTCAAATCTGAAGCAAAAGTCCTAGGAAGGATGCAATTTTCACAAAGGATAAAGTGGCTTCTTTCATGTAGACCAAGTAGAAGTAACATTTAATCATTCTCACAGGTGCTAAACTCCTAATACAGAAATGCAGGGAAAACAACTAGAAAACACTTTCAAGGGATAGAGAGATGGCTCAGCAGTTAAGAGCATTAGCTGTTCTTGTGGAGGACCATGGTTCAATTACCAGCACCCATATGGTAGCTCATAACTGTCTGTAACTCCAGTTCCTGGGGATTTGATGCTGTCTTTCATCCTCTGCAGGAATGATGCATGCAAGTGTTGCATAGACACATATAAACAAATAGATGATGATGATGATGATGATGATGATAGATAGATAGATAGATAGATAGATAGATAGATAGATAGATAATAGATAGATAGATGATAGATAAACAACAAAATGTTTCATTCCTAGTTTACATTATGCATTAAGTTTAGGTACATGCATAATGAACATTCCATTCACCCTCTAAGTCTTTCTATCTTCCCTAGATAGAGGGACTTTACTGAAAGCCCACTGTGTTCTTTGTATTGTAGCCTCTTCTCATATTGAACTCTTTGTAGGACAGAGACGTGCTACACTGAGAGAACTCTACCTCTTACCACTGACAAGATCCTTGGACAATCTGGTGACTCTCCATTTTTAGGGTAACTTGTTTCTTCCCTAAGAAGGCATTTGGTTCTTTACATATAGATGTTACGCACATAACCTATACCTGTCTCTTTTCAGACAAGACTAATACTAGGAAGCTCCTAGGAGAAGCTAGTAGAATGGGCTCCACATTTCTACACTTTGAAAATATAGCATAATGACACACACCTCTAATTCCAGCACTTGAGAGACTGAGGCAGGAGAATCAGTTCCAAGCCAATGCAGGCTACATGGACATTGTCTGAAAACAAAACAAAAAGGAAGTACATACTTCAATTTATTAATATATTGTTGTCCCTCCCACCAAGAGGGAGATGGCATGCGAGTTTCTTCATATGCTTTGCTTTAGCAAGCATGATGTAAACAGTGACTTTGGAAGAGTGTGTTCATTGGGAGTTGCCATCTTTTCTGTTTCTGGAACCCAGCAGCCAGTGAAAAGCCTGAGTTATCTACAACATGATGCACAGTTTCTCTGCATTGTAAGTCAACTACCAGGCATGTAAAAGGAGCCATCCACGATCAACCTGCTTCTGGCTGCCCCATCAGCTACCTATAGCTACACAAGTGAGCCCAGGTATGACCCACAGAAGAATCACCAAGCAGAACTCAGAACTAGCAGCACTCATTTTTATGGTGTTACACAACAACAGATGTGAGGTTGGTGGAAAAAGCATCCACCACAGAATGATGCTGAAGATCCTCTTTCAACATTGCTGTTCTGTAACTTGATGAGAAGATCCCAACGCCTGCAACATGCAATCCAAATAAACTCATAGTCGAAAACCACATCTTACTCACTCTTTCATACATCAAATCTCAGAGACACATCATACATGACGAGATGACTGATGGCTGCACGTCCTCATCACATTGCTTCTCAGCCTCGCTGTGAGCTGTTACTATCGTGGTGGTCTATTTCTTGAGATGTATACTATGCATGTCTCCTTTGCATGATTTCTATCCCATCTTGAGGAAGAACTGGATGTACTTCAAAAAGGAGTTGCTGCCATCTGAGAGGCTTTATCCACCAGATAATGGAAGCAGATGCAGAGACTCACAGCCAAGCATTAGGTGAAAATCAAGGAGTCTTGTGGAAGACTTAGGGGAAGGTTGGAGGGAGCTGGAGGAGCCAAGGACACAAGAAGACTTACATAGCCAATTAACTCGGACAGAGTGGGGCTCATTGAGACTGAGACACCAATCAAAGAACTTGCATGTACTGAATGGTCCTAGGCCCACTACACATATGGAGCTGATGAGCTGCTTGGTCCTCAAGTAGATCCCCTAACAATTGGAATGGGGACTATCTCTGACTTGGTCTCTTTTTCCTCCCTCTGGACCCCATTTTCTTAGCAGAGCTGCCTTGTTTTGCCTCAGTGGGAGAGGAGGCACTTAGTCCTGATGTAATTTGATGCGCCAGAGTGGATTGGTACCAGGTGGGGGGCTGAGGAGAGGGATAGGGGAATGAGGGTGGGACTGGGAGGAGAGGAGGGAGGGGGTTGCAACTGGAATGTAAAATAAACAAATTAATTAATGAAAAATAGAGTTGCAATGTATGAGTTAATTCTTCAATAACTGTTAAATCACTTGCAAACTCACAGACAACCATAAAAAAAAAAAAGAGGTGCTATAATACTAAAGGGAACTGCCTTCAGACCACCATCCAGTACAATGCAATCAATTTTCAATGACTAAGACAAGAGGCCTTGCGAGGAAGAAGCAAAAATGGAAATGCTGACAGGCCCATAACTTCGACTGCTCAGGGAATGGCAAAGAAAGGCCAGAATAATAACAGCAGCATGGATTCCTAGTGTTTTTATCTGGTGTTGGTGGTAGCTGACAGTTTTCCACAAGGACAATCCTTCAGCACTCAAAAAAAGATTGTGTGTGTGTGTGTGTGTGTGTGCGTGTGCGCGTGCATGTGTGTGTGTGTGTGTGTGTGTGTGTGTGTGTGTGTGTGTAATATACATAAGCAGGTGCACAGAAACCATAAAGGGGCATCAGGAGTTCTCTTCTATAATTTTCTACCTATTGTTTTGGAACTAGAGTCTCTCTCTAAACCTGGAGGTCACAGTTGAGCCAGAAATCCCCGGCAATTCTCCCATCTCTGCCCTGCTAAGAGATAGATTTACAGATGTGTGTGGGACACCCAGGCTGTTACATGGGTTACAGGTGTGTGGGGGACACCCTGGCTGTTAGTTGGAGGTGAGTATCCAAACACTAGTTTTCATGTTTGCACAGCTGGTACTCTTAAACACTGAGCTATCTCTCTAGCCCCAAAGATATTATAATTAAATCAGTTTATCTAAATCATTTCCAAAAGTTGGGAAAATGGCACTTTTGAATTTTGGAGACGATTCCACCTTGCTTTGGTTTCTGCTTACTGTTCCCAAGTCACATTGGTCACACGGGACATCACCCCTGGCTGCAGTTACAAACCTAGCATCCAACTGAGGTCACACAAAGTGAAATACAGGGCAAGCAAAGGCATTTTTTGAGGACAGAATGTCACATTAGAGATAGTGTCCTTTCATCTCTGCTTTCCATGGCTCATGGCTCTGGTACACTGTTGTCTTTGAAGTACGGGGACATCAGGAAAGTGTAGACAGATTTTCATCTTCATTTGTGCCCTTCCCCCAACTTCTGCTTTCAAGTCCCCTGAGGACTTCAAAGTCTCTCTTCCTCTGGACACCCAGATCTGAGCCAGGAGGAGGGACGTGGGACTGCTGGGAAGTACATTGTGCGTTACAGAATGTCCTCTCTTATCTTGTCTTTAAAAAAATTTTTTTATTTAGTTGAAGAACAGAGACAGAGAGGGGAGTCTTGCTTTCTCTTGTTAATTTCTTCTATCTTATGGCCTGTACAACATTTAAAAATCAGTTACGACTTAAAAATAGTTTTTGAGGGAGGGCATCACTATGTAACTCAGGGCTGGCCTTGGACTTGCCTTGGCTTCCAACGTGCTGGGGTTACAGAACAATCCCCAGCTTCCAATGTTTAAAAACTTTTTTTTTTCAAATGTTGAAATCCGATCTTTATAATTTTATGAGGCAGTAGGATGAAAATTCAGCATAAAAAATGTCTTGAGGTTTGAAGATGTAGTTCCATTGGTAGAGTGCTTGACTTGCGTGCATGAAGCCCTAGATTCAACCTTCACCACATTAAACAAGGTGTGGTGTACAGGCCTATAACCCTAGCACTTAGGGAGATGAAGTTAGGAGCCTTGCAAGTTCAATGATACCCTCTACTGTACAGCAAGTTTGAAGCCAGCCTGGGATACATGGAATGCTGTCTCAAATATATAAGCAATCAAACAAACAACAACAACAAAACATCATAAAAAATATTTGATCAACAATAATCCAAACAAATAAAAATGAAAACAAAGAAGTGACTGTGAACAACATTTAACCGCTCACTTATCCTCAGGGTGTCCACGAAGGATTGAACTGTGTGTGTTTCATAAAATCCTGGGATGGCTCCTCCTTAAGCCTCTTGGATGGCTTCGTTGCCCAAAGCAGAGTAATGCTTGAACTCAGAAGGATGAAGAGAACCTCAGGCTCAGAGCTGAGGGAACTCAGGGTTGACTTTGATTCAACAGTTCCTGTTCCCTCTCTCCCATGCGCATCTGATAACGGGGAAAATGAATAGAGTGATTTTTATGGGCTGAACTATGAGTGTGACCCTGTTTAGAAGTAGAGTCTTCAAACATATTGAGCTTAAGACGAGGCCATTAGGTGGGGTCCCAGATCAGTCTTATCACAGAAGAAATACCAAACACAGATTTGCATGAGTGAGAACACCACGCAAGACAAGCAGAGATGGAAGCACTGCAACTTTACACCAGAAGTGCCAAAGTGGCTGACACCTGACAGAAGCTAGAAAAAGGCAAGGAAGGATCCCCTGCCTCTTACACAGGCTTTAGAGGGGCCACGTGGCACTTCCACATTTAATTTCTGGCTTCCAGAGCCATGAGACAACACATTCTTATTGTTTTAAGCCACACAGTTTGGGCTATTGTTAGGCAGCCCAAAGGAATGAATTAAGGACTTCAGGCAAATAGCCCACTTCCACACAGCTGGTGATGCCCAAGGAGGCAAGAGAATGTGCATCTATGATTCTCTTTCCAGAATCCTGTCTGCCCCTCTGGACCTTATTGTTCTGAGGCTTACTCATGTCTGGGTTTTCTCACATTTTTTGTTAATATTCTGGACTCTACAATACTTCCCTTCGGATGGATTTTTCTCATCTCTTTCTACTGTTTAAAAAAAAAATTTTGAGGCAACCTACAGACAAATCTGAAGAACTCGCAAGTATCTGTTCCTGTCCTCTCCATTTGACATCTTATATTTTCTTTGTTTTTCTTGCCATAGTTCCTTACTCTTTGCTTTCATTTGTAAGTTTCTGACTTCATGGCATTTCCCATCTAAGATATGTCAATGGGTGTCTCCAAAGAACAGAGACATTTACTCTCCTTCTTAATGAATGGTCAAGGAATTCAAGCCAATACAAAACTGTTGTGTAATAAAATGACCATCTTCAGATTTCCTCGCTATCCTTTAATTGTCCTCTGTAGACAATTTCTCTCTTCCTCCTTCCCTCACTCTCTACTCTCCCTTCCTTCATGATTGGATGCAGCCTCCAATCACCAGCCTATTATGTCTTAGTTGTCATTTCATTTGGAGCTCCCTAACACCTCACTTTCGTCTTTCTATTCCTTTGATTTTCACAACAGAGTCAGTTTTGAGAGATCCAAGAAACCTGCTTTAGGAAGCAATGTCCCACAATGTGAATTGTCCTCTTGTTCTGTTATATCAGGTTAGATATCAGGATAGATATCAAGACATTCTTTGGTTAGAAATTGACCTCTCCTGTGCTTTGCATTCCCACAGCACCTCAGCATCAAGTCCTTTTCAGTCCATAGTCAGTACTTATGACAGCAGATTTTTGTTAGGGCAATATACGCCAGATCTTCCTGGTGGAAAGGTCCCTTCTCAGTGATAATGAGTCATCTGCATACTTGAGAGAGTTCCCATTCCCAATGCCTAAACATGGTGCAGATACAAAAGCAAATATTCACATGATACAGATATATCACTCCACAGCCAAAATGCAATACCTAACATTCTCGGCTTGTTTACCCCATGTTTTCAAAAGGGGTAAAGGTGAGGTTAAGGTTAAAACTAGCCTTCCTCCCCTACAAACCACCAGCCAGCCTACAGAAACCTAACGGCACACTCACAGCTTTGCCAATCAAATATCATCCAGGTTTTGGTCTCATGTAAGATTTTTAATCTTTATTGAAATTTCTAACAATGCACTGTCCTAGATTCAATCCCATGTACCCCTGCTTCCCCAAATTACACTGAAACTTAAAAAGGCATACTAAAAGTTAAATGTGTTACAGAGCCAAACCATAGGGAGGCAGCCCCAAGGTTTAAAGCGCAAATCAAAGTCTGTTTCTCAGCATGTCAAGGCTGCAGTGCCATGGATAACACAGAGCTTCTTGTATTACACTTCGGCGGGGTGGCAGGTTCATTGCTGGCTACCACAGAGAACATGAACTTGAGAAAGCAGGACGAAAATAGATCCTCACAGCCATGACAATAATTTCTGAGAGGTCAAAAACACTCTCCACTTTAGCTGGAAGTTATTGCTTTGGTACTCAGTGTACCGCAAACACATCCTAAAGTCTCTGGGGGAATATTAAACATGGGTCTCAGGGTGCGTAAGGCACGGGGCCAAGGCTTAAGGCATCCCTATGTCATAAGAGTATAGGATCACTGCAGGATTCCTGTGAAGTTCCTTCTGTATGGCTCTCCCCACCAGGCTGCAGGTTCCAGGAAAACAGGGTCATTGTCCTGTCTTATCATTAGTGTCCAGAATAATGTCAAGCACACACCAGGTGTCCGATAATTATAGGTTAGATGAATTAATGACAAAAAAGTCATGTTCTTGCAGGTTAGCTCAACTCAGTTTTACACAGGCTTCCTAAAGGAGAGCTGTAGCCTTTTGACCCTTCCGTCTCCTCTTGATTATAAAATATGCTTCTCTAAAGTATGTGTAAAAGGCAATAAAGAAGGCTTATTAGTTCCTCTCCCCTCCAACAGCCCAGCTGTCGCTTCAGGGTGTCAAGACACAGCTCTAGTGCCAGATCAGGTTATTGCTGCCTCTCCTGAGGCCACAGATCCTTCAACCTCTCTCTTTCTTCACTTTAACAAAACAGGAACCAGGAAAAACTCATTCATCCTCACCGGTGAGCTACCTCCTTCTCCACGTTCCATTGCTAAAGGTCACGGGGGGGGGGGGGGGGTCCTGAGGAATGTGAATAGGCATGTCGTTTGCATAACTACTTATTATTTCTCTACTTTGTCTAGAAATATTGGTAGAAATTTTGGTTCACTCGATTAAATATATAATAGTTAATGAAAAGAAATGATCTGCCCTAGAAATATTAGTATATTTTTTGTTCGGGTGCTTTAGTTTCAAGGGGCCCTGGAAGAACCAATTAGAACCAATTTTTCTGAAAGTGCTTCAATCAGGACCCTCGAGACTCATGTATGGGAGCAAACAACAGAAAACGGCACCGTAAAATAACATTCTTTTCCAAAGACAGTAATTTTCAAAATGAAAACTTTAGAGTAGCAGTTTGTAGTCACTGAGCGCATATTCTATCTGTTTACAACAGCCCATGAAGGGATAGTAAGCCTTGTGTAGAGAACAGAAAGCAGGCTTGGCAAAGGCTGTGACTTGACAGTATAATGAGGTGGGACAAGGACTTGAATGAAGCATGTCTGAACTCAGAGCCCTCTTGCCTGAGTCTCCACAAGGATTGAATCCAAGTGCACAGTGAAATGAAACCTGTTATTTACAATTGTTGCCCAGCAAGTCTTCAAGGAAATCTTTGATGGTTTCTGAAAGCGCTTGTGTTCAGAGGAGCTCAGGACAGATAAGTTCCTGTTAGGTCACTGCCCTCAGAATTCAGGCCCAGGAATCGCACGCTGTTCTAAACATCTTTGATATTATTCTGTCTTTCAATCATCTTTGTGTTTCCCCTTCAATCCCTCATCAAAGATGATACATGCACTGAAACTGTGGGTGGAGTTCAGTTCGAGACTAGTCCATGCTTGGATGTATGGAAAGCTTTGCTACAGCAAAGGAGTTGAATGAGGACACTGAGCACAGGAAGCCTTGAACATGGCCCAGCTAAAGACTCTGTTCCTGATGACTTGCTTAGACATACAGATCCCTTCGCCTTGAAAAAATCTGGGAGCTTGGGCAGATACTATATACAAAAGTTCTTTTTAAGTCTAAACTACAGAAGTAAGTGGAAGGTACATATTCCTCAAACTTGATTTTATTTAACAGTGTAATATTGGGGTGAAAAGACTTTCCATACAGGCTCCTATGTTGGCAACTGCTTTCTGACATTCACATTCTCCATTTCTGCAGACACAGGCCTCTTCTATTCCACTAATACTCACCAGACAAATACAACAGAAACATTTAAAACTAGCTGCAAAGGAAGCATACATCTCTTTTCCTTTCTTGAAAATTAATTCCCCCTTAATGCAGATGTGGTTAGACAGCTGCCAGGCCAATAAGTCCGTGTTCCTTTCTATACAAATCCATCTCTCTTCCAATCCTAGCTCATGTGTAACCATCAATAACAAGGCTCTACTCTTTTGGATTTGAAGGACCAATCAATTAAAAAAAAAATAGCCCCGAAAAGTTCATTGGAATGAGTCTGTCAAGTTTCATTTTGCAATTAGAGAAGGCTGTCACACATATTATCATGACTTCAGAAAGGAAAACACAATAGAAAACTTATGGAATGAGCATAACTTTACCTAAATAAGTTTTTAAATAAGTTACCTTCTGAAATTTGGGGGTTTTAGAATCATTGCCCACCATTTAAAAGAACCATTCTGCCCCAAACTAGTGAAAAATCCTATCATTATCCTGAAGCTCAAATTTAAGGTTGGGTCCAGGGAACAGTGTTGCTAATTTCTCTTCTTCCTGTCGGTGAAAAACAATCTTTCTACTTTCTTGAGCATTTTGTGGGTAACTTTTGTCATTGTGCATTGTTACATAATTATTCCTGTCAATGTTGATCCAACAGCCTTGTCACAAGCTCTTGTTTTTATCGCATTTATTTAGAACGAGTGCACGCATGCACCTATACACCATGGTGGGGGTCTGAGAACAAATTGTGGGAGTCATTTCTCACATTCCACTGTGTAAGTCCTGGGGATCAAACTCATGTCCTTAGGCTTTGTGGTAAGTGCTTCTACCTGCTGAGCCATCTTGAGAGCCCCAGCTGCCACAGATTGGCTGGCTTTCTCCCTTTTCAGAATGTGAGGCCCAGAATACATAAAGCATGCTAAAACTGTTCATCAAATATACTTGCATAATCAGTCAGATGTAAAGAGAAGATTCCTTCCCTCTACCAAACTGATCACCAGTTGCCAACTGGCATGCCATAGCAAACCACAGAAGTCCTAGAGATGAACCAATGTCACAAGTACATTCAGGTTCCACAGGCGCACAGCCGCAGCTTTATGGATTAAACTGAAGTTGAACTATGTAGAAAATGCTCTTGCCCGGAAAAGCAACCTCAGCTAAGAGACTAGCTTGGAGCTGCGTTTAAACGTTGTTAATGATACTGATTTATACATGTTCCAGTGAGAATGGAATTTGTAGACACAGTATAGAGTAAAAATTATCAAAAGGTAGGATGACAGCCAGCAGCAAATGAAACACTCTGTGCTCATTACTCCTGATCATTTTTTGGTGAGTCATGGATTTGTGGTCTGAAAACTGAATACCTTGCCCAGCAGCCCTGAAACCAGGAAAACAACATTTGCTAATTCATTTTTCTGACAAAATCTGGCTGCCACTCAGCAATACAATAGAAATACGTTTCACAAAAACATATTTATGGGATTCTCAATACACTGACAATTTCCTCTTATAAGGGGTAGAACCACTAAAATCTTTTTATTCCTTATGTTTTCCATCATATAAAAAGTTCAAGGAACTAAAATTATAATCAATTGCTCCTAATAAATGCAGAGACTGTAAACAGAAACCGTTCTGTTTGTTATTTTATTTCCTTAGGGCTATGTGAAAGTTCAGTTCTATAGCTTTGGCTTAGAGATAAGATTTGCATTCACTTGTCGATTAAAGTCGTGAGGTACACTGTTTTACCGGTGAAATTGTGGCAGTCCTGGTGATTGGAAGGGAGGCTGGAGGAAGACTGAAAACAAATCACATTTGCTGATGTTCATTCTCCTTGTTTGTAAGATAAAGGGACTAGAAGTTTCTCTGGGTGCCAAACTCAAGCACATTTGAATCCAGCGCCCCTATGAATGCGGCATGGCACAGGCTGGATTTCAACACTCCTGCACGGCTGTTAGTAGCCTCCAAGAAGACCTTACATGGTCCTCGGGGCTAGAATCCACACCTTTGTGGAATTCCTCCCAAATTTGTACCAAGGTTGGGTTTGTGTGATGAACACAGACGGTTGTTCTCCCAGATGGTTGTCATTTCTAAGATTACAGGTCCGCCCTGAACCTTCTGTCTGCGGAAGCCAGCTGCCGCGCTGTAAGCAGCTCAGTAGAGAGGCCCATACACCAGGAACAGAAATGTTCTACCCAGACCCAGGTAAGCAAGCTGGACAGTTATTCTCCAGCCCCAGACGAGCCTTCACACATTTCTGTCATTTCTCGCTTGAAAAGATCAGCTTCTCTTAAAAGTCAGGACAAAGGTCTCCTGCCCAGTGCACTCACTGAACACAACAATAAAGAAAGTCAGTGGCTGCTCAAGTGCTTGTAGCACAATGGCAGCTTATCTGCGGGCCTCAGACTACCTCGTCCAGATGCTTCTTGACTTAGCACCTGCCCGTCAGCTGGGAGACCTCTGCCCGCTTTATCTTTCTCCTCAAACTCTGCATTGCCTCTTGAAATCTGATGAGAATAGATTCCTTTTCAAACACGACATGAGAAAAATGCGAAAGCACCTAGAATAGGCTCTAGTCTGAATGAGACAAGCCACAATCTCTGTTCTTCTTTCTGTCCAGTAAATGACTTGTTACTCTCACTGTGTTACTTTTTGGTGGTTTGAATGGGAGTGATCCCCATAGCCTCATACATTTGCATGCTTAGTCTCCAGTTGGTGAACAGCTTGGAAAGATTAGGAGGTGTGATTTTATTGGAGTAGGTGTGACCTTGTTGGAGGAGGTGTGTCCTTAATGCAGGAGGTGTGTCACTGGGGGTGGGCTTTGAAGTTACAAAAGAACACACCAGTCCCAGTGTCTCTCTGTGCCTGCTGCCTGTGGATCAGGATGTTAAGCTCTCAGGTAAGGAAGAAATTGGTACCAGGGTGTGGTGTATTGTTGCGACAGGTCTGACCATGCTGTTTGTTCGAGAAACATGGAAGACTCTGGGGCTTTTGGCTAGAAAAGTGGTTGAACACTTTAAGCATGGCTTACCCAGCCATCCTAGTAGGAACTTGGAAGTGGTGCTGACAGCAATGTGGACCAAACTCAAGAAGTTTCAAAGGGGAAGAGTATTAGTTAAGTGGCCCAGACCATTCTTGTGATATTTTTGTAAGGAATATGGCTGCTTTTTGCCCTTGTCCAAAAATATCTGCCAGAGGCTAAATTGAAGAGTTTTGGATTGGCAGTGTTGGCCTAGGAGATTTCGAGTCAGCCTAGTATTGACTACATCACATGGTTATTAGTGATCACTCCTGTGCACATGTACAATGAACAGGAGTTAGTGGGGCAAGGAGAAAAAGAACATCAGGAAAGGTGATGTTGAAGCCAAGTCCTGTGATCATCGGATAAAAAGTTGAAAGAAAAGTCTGATACTAAATGGAATAAAGAGAGTAGTAATCTCATTCTCCAACTTATGAAAAGGCATTAAAGGAACCACCAACAACTGAAAGCTTGGGCCCTGGTTCTAGCCCTAGCAAGCAGAAAAACATGGCACTTCAGCCTGGAATGACCTGGCTTAAGAGTCAAGGATAAGGGAATAAAGGGGTTGTGGAATTTTCATTTGCAGTTAAGGAAATCTGCATAGATAGGCCAGACATTTGACAAGGCAGCGCCTGCATGGAGGTCTAGAGAGGCCAGTGTGTGAAGCTGTGAAGGTGAACCCAGATTGTGTTGGAGACCCCAAGATCTTGGAAATGCCAGCATGGTGGGATAACTGCCAAGAAGAGCTGCTAACAAAGTGTGAAGCCAACCCAAGACAGAGAAGTGTGTTGCAGTCAACAAAGCTGAAAGGAGTTGTAGATCTGAACAACCTTTGATATCAGACATGGAGATGCAGAGTTTAGAGTTTGCCCTGCTAGGTTTCAGTCTTTCTTTGATTCAGTATTTCCTCACTTATGCTCCCTTTTTGGATGGTAATATATATATATATATATATATATATATATATATATATATATATATA
>CAJQZJ010034075.1:7408232-7465207 GCA_907164525.1 Lophiomys imhausi | reverse complement strand
ATATATATATATATATATATATATATATATATATATATATATATATACTGTGCCATTTTGATTTTACACAGAGTTACAGTTAAGAGATTATCTTGAGTCTCAGAATAAATTTTGAACTTTTAAACCAGTGTTGACACTTAAAGCCTATGAGGATTTTTGAAACTGGACTAAATGCATTTTGCATTATGATATGGCTACAAGCCTATTGGGGCCAGGGAATGGAATGTGATGGTTTGAATGAGAATGGCCCCATAGGCTCATATATTTACATGTTTAGTCTCCATTTGGTGAATTGCTTTGAAGGAGTAGGAAGTACATCCTTGTTGGGAGTAAGAGTGTCCTTGTTGGAGGAAGTATGTGCCTGGGGGTGGGGTTTGAGGTTTCAGAAACCCAGGCCAGGCCCAGTTTTCTCTCTGTACCTGCTGCCTGAGGATCAGGATGGAGCCTCTCCAGCACCACGCCTGCCTGTGTGTTACCATGTTCCCTCACATGATGATAATGGACTAACCCTCTGAAACTGTAAGCCAGCCCCAATTAAATGCTTTCTTTTATATAAGTTGTCTTACTCAAAGTGTCTCTTCAGAGCAATAGAACAGTGGCTAAGATGCACTCCAAAAGTACCATTAATTTCAATAATCGACTTAATACCAAGAAAGCAAGCATTGGTTGTTTAGATACTAATTATTTGCTGGTTTCCCAGAAGACCTGTAGACAATCAGGAGGAATGTGGAGAACCCGGCTTTCTTTTTCTAATTGATTCTGGCAAAACCCAGACAGTAACCATCAGGCTGACAGACCCCTACTTAGGTCTATTTCAAGCTTCCTGGCTGGGACCTCTGAGGCTACTGGATCATCTGCTGTGTGCCAAGAGAACAGCTTAAATGTTACTAGTCACATATCTCTGTGTTAGTATCTCAAAGGCATCTGTGTAGGATAAATATTGGATTTTGGGGGGGGTTTGGTTTTTGTTTTGTTTTTGCATAGTGCTTTCTTTGTACCATAATTATTTTTTCAAAGACCCTGCTTTCTCTTTGCCTGTTCCTTCACTACAATTGTAGTGTTACTTTTCAACATCTTTCAATGTTGAAATACCAAGAGGTATTCTGGTGGCTCAAACAGTCAAGTCACAGTGGAAAGTCCAGGGATCTGTCCTGGCCCTGGCCACATAACAACAAACAGTACTACTGAAGTAAGCCCAATTGGGTAGCCATCATCCAGAAGGAGAGTAAGACCAGGCCAGAGGAGAATCAAAGCAGAGAACCTCACCTAGTACACAACAGTTGGGACTGTTGTAGACTGACTGGCATGTCACTCAGCCATGTAACTAGAGAATAGAACGTACCCTGAGATTATTTCAAAGTCATCACTCTGAGGAGGCTCTATCCCAATTCCAGAAATACCTTGGCATTCAATCTTGATGACAAATTCTTTTCACTATATTTAGTGGTGGCACATGACTTTTTTTTTGAGATTCAGCATTATTTTCAAATATAGCCAGGTCATTCAGAACCCAGAAGAATAAGATGGAGAAATCAATACCATTCTGGTAGAAAACTAAAGTGTTGGACATAGTAAAACAAGTTGGAATTTCCCATGCCGTATGAAAATCAGTTTGAAAAGAGAACTTTATGTGACACTGATAGCATTGGGTTATGAGCAAATCTGGCTAATGCAACAGTTTTCAACGTCATTTGCTGTGAAGGTATAAACTCTGGAATCTCATACTTTACAATTCTTATTGGTGGCAGCAGTCCTGTGTTTCCAGGTTCTTGGCCTCCTATCCAGAGAACTGGAAATAAAGGTTCACACAGATTTGCAAAAATAGCAATAGCTTTATTCAAAGTGAAGCAATAATACAGATTAGAAAAAAAACAAAACACTCGAGATTGATAGTAGGCTACATGAGAGTACTGAAGGGTAGAAATTATTGTTTGGGGTTTCCTTTTAAGTTCAGGAAAGGTGGAATGCAACACCTTCTATTTTGCTAGATAGATTAGGTCCTGCATTCATTGTTTTCAACTATGCATGTTCCTTCCCATAATACATCTGATTTTAATTAGATGCACAAACAATTATGCATAGGCATAAGATGGGACATTCTCCCCAAAACTACTTGACAGTTTTGCCTTCCTGTGCATGCACCCCCAACAAGTTGACGCCAAAATGAATCCTTGGATCAAGATATATTGGAAATATATCTAAATAGAAATGTCTAAATTTGATTATTGTTAGGGGAGGACAAATGTATCTCCTTTTCCAAGAGGGGAAGACAGGAGAATAATGGAGATCTTACCAAGGTACCTGTGGTACCTCTATTCTTCCCCTCCTCCATCATCTCTGTCCATAAGTCTCCAGTGGGGATGGACAAATTCTCCACTCTAGGAAAATAGAGGCAGCTTGAAAGATATGGGGAATTATGAATTACAAGTTTGGTTATATAAAGCTTTTCCTTTACTATATAAAAATTTAAATAATTAAGAATAAATAAAACTCCACAGTAAACTTGGGGGTTCTTCAATCTAGTCCACATCAATTTGTAAACTTTATTAGTTAATAAGATGTGTGCAAAAATCAAAGCTAACTCATTAACACTGGGCAGAAGTACAGTTGTTTACCAACATCATCTCCCAAGAAACTTTTATGCCATGAAGATGGTATCTATGTGGATGTAGGTAACTGAAGAAGAAACTATTTCATAAAAAGACACCTGTGGATGATGATGTGGCAGACCCCTTTGTGTGTTGTTTAGCACACACAGTAGTAATGCAATCCAAACCTAACCTCACTTCACAAATGAGCAAACTGAGTCTCATGGGAGGGAGATGGATTTCGTCACTAAGAATGACTTGAAGGGTTCTTCTGACTCCAAGTTCAGTGCTCTTCCCACTCCTGGAAAGAGTCAGGACCAAGGAGTGAATGCTGGTTTCAAAGCCCTTCAGAAAACATGAGCATACAAGCACTCTACAAAGATAAGAATTCCTTCATCAAATTTTGTTTTGCCGCTGTTTACAACAGCGCCCTAGCCCTGGGACATCGAGAAAAATGACAGGTAACACCATCTGACTTAATATCCCTGAAATCAACAACTTGTCTTGAATGAATGAAGCCAGGCACGTCCGAGATTCTGCGCCACGCTTCACTCGAGACGCTCCCGCGGTCTACCCGGGGCAGCCCGGGGCAGTAGAGGCTTGGTCCCAGGCCAGCCTAGCGCACCACGAGGGCCCTGCAGAGGCGCCAGCATTAGCAACTGGCCCCCCGCGAGGCGTCACGCGCGCAGAGATGCTGGATCCCGCCCAGGCTCTCCCTTCCTCATCAGCGAGCCCGGAGCCAACCCAACCAAAGGTGTCTCATCGCACGGCGCGCGCAGACCCACCTTCATCAGCGACAGGGCGTGGTCACGGAGCGCGCGCCCGCGGGGAACCAATAGGCGGGCCGCGCCAAATGGAAGGGATTGTCTGACCCCCGTGACGTCACAAACTGGCGGGGAGCGCGCCCTCTTCCGCCCCCGCCCCTCCGCCCGGGGTCTGGCTCTCCGGGTCCCGCCCATTCGCCACTGCGCAGCCAATCGGAAGGCGGGAAGCGCACGAGCGACCGCGGGGGCGGGGCAGGGTGGCGGCCCGGCGAGGAGGGGCCCGGAGTGGGCCGGTGAGGACCGAGCCGCCGCGCGCCGGGGATCTGCGCCGTGCTGCGGGAAGGGCGCTCACGGAGGGGTGCGGCCACTACCCGAGGCAGACAGCAGCGGGTGCTCCACTGTGCCAGGTTCGTATCCTCGTCCACCGCTGCCGAGTGGTGAGGGGGCGTCAGGGCGGTGAGGCGGAGGGCGCGCGTGGGGAGCGACCGCAGGCGGAGGGCCGGGTGCGCGCGGGCCCCGGGCGGCACCCGGCTGTCAGCGCGTGGGGACTCCCGCTGTGGCCCGGGCGTTATCTGCCTCGGGTCCCCGCAGACACGCTTGATCCGGCGTGGCCGCGCCGGGCTGTGCCTCGAGGTCTGCGGAAGCGGGCGCCGCGTGGGGCCGAGCGGGCCTGGAGATGCTGCGCGCCCGCGGGTTCGGCGCGCTGGCTTCATGGAGCGGCCGCGGTGCGCCTGTCCGGGTTCCCGGAGTCCCCCGCCTAGGGCGGTGGTACCGCCTCGCCGGCGGGGTAGGTTTGTTGGGTTTCTTCTCCCCTCCCCTTTCTCCCCCCTCCGTTCTCTCCTCCCCTCCCAGCCCATTCACTGGGCTGCTGCAAGATCTCGCCCCTCCTCCGCTCCCGCCTCCCCGCCGCCGCCTCCTCTAATGAGCATCACTTGCCTTGCTTTCAATGGGCCGCTGCTGCTGTCGCTGCTGCTCTCCGCGCGGGTTGTGGATGTTGTCGGCTCCGTGTTGTGATGACAGGAGAATGTGTGTGTGTCCCGGGCCCAGACGAATTGGTAGGTATTCGCATAACTACCTGTGTTTGGGTACCCAGGAAGGAAGGCGACTGATTTTGTGTGAATGGATGATGGCCCTAGGGGGTCAGCATGAGATTTAGGGATGAGATGGGAAAGGAGAGACAAAGGCGCTCTGGAGCAGGAGAATTTCTTTGCTATCTTAGTAAGTGCGATTTTTCTGGTAGGGACAAACGAAACTGATCAAACAAGTGCTGGTTTGGTGCTTTGTGTCTTAAGGATAATAGTTTCTTCATTCTTGTAGATACTGAGCTGTAAAAATCGATAGCCATTCCCAGAAAATGCCGACAAACACTTTATGCAGGGTGTTTAATGCAATCAGATTACATAAACGAAGGTTCTGATCCATGTAATGACTAGTGTAATAATTACTTTCATTTGCATCAGAATCTTTGCAAGGCCAAAAAGCTCTGGAATAGATGCACCAATAACATTGTCTAATTGATTTGGTCCATGGGTTTATTAATGAAGTGGAATAATTTCTTGGCACAGGCTTTGCCCAGCACATCAGAAAGAATGGATGGGGCACTTTCTGTTACAGCGCATCTTTTTATTAGTCATTGACAATATCAGCCAAATCTGCCCAACACTGGGATGCTGCATACAATGTTGCCTAGTCTGGGCGGTGATGGTGTGTGAACTTTAACACCAACAAAATAATGTGAAATTGCTCCAGTTCACCAACTGCCTCCTTGATATTCTTATTGCCTAATCAGGAGACTTCTCTTTTGTTAATTTAGCAAGTTTATCGGGATTTCACAGAGGATTTTTGTTGTTGTTGTTGAATTACAGTATGTTTAGAAGGATATTAAGAATTTTTCATTACACATCGTATCAAAGCATTTAATAGCGTATTGACTTACAGCTGTTTCTGGTCTGATGGAGATACTATATAATTGATACTAACCTGATAGAATGCTAATTAATTACAGAGCAGGCTTTCATGAATTCATCTTCCCTAAGAATATGCCTTTTAAAAATCATGTTAGGAGCTGAAGAACTGGAATGTAATCTGAATGCTAAGTTCTGAATAACTGAAAAGATGCAGTTGAAAAAAAAAGATGAACTCTCTGCTATTTTGACTTTTAATCTCAAATACTTCTGCTGTGAAGAAAAAAATGTAGAGTGCTTGAATTTAAGTATTCAAAGCACCTGCTGCATGAAGCTCTTTTGCTAGCAGATTTCATTCATTCTTAATTGACTTTAAAAACAGAAAAACTATCAAAACACAGGAACTTAAGGAAAGGGAACCTTTCCTAGGCTTGCTATTCCTTGACTAGATGTTATTTAAGCTGTTAGGCCTTTTCCATCTTCCAACTCTCATATTCTTTTAAAGTAATACAAACTTACACATTTCTGAAGAAAATTTACATCCATTAAAATGCATCTATATTTTAATTTTTACTGCTAGTATTTGCAGCTTTTTGTGTACACATGCATGAAAAAGGTGTGGTTTGTATCTAAAGGCTAGTGCAATGTGGTTCAGTATGTGTACACCTCTACTGGCTCAGGCAGGTACCCTTAACCTTTGGATGACTTTCAGGAACTCAGTTTGAGCTGCTGTCAGGTGGTTTAGTCCTAGTAAATTTTTGCTGTTAAAAATTTCTCATTTTCATTTTAGAAGGCTTACTTATGGAATCTCATTCCAAAGGTGATTAGTCTTCTCTATTGTGTACTTTTGTCCTTAGAAACAAGTCTCTTCTTGGGTAGTCCAGTACTTTACTACTTGAAAGAACATCCCATCCAGCTGATATAGTTGGTGCTCTCTACAAAAGCAGACACAAATCTGTGTATTTCCAATGTTTGGTTTTCTTTCTTCTCTCATTTTCTCTTTTTACTTCCTGAATTACCCACTAAAAAGTACATGAAAATTACTTAATATATAACTGGCACTGCTATACTTAAAATTATTTTCTTAGTAGATTCAGCTTTTGGAGAAAATAGTTAATAGTAAGACTTGTTCTTTTTTTTAATTTTATTTGTTTATTTAAAGGAGTTCTAAAGTCTGTTACTTGTAGTTTAAATGGATACTTGAGACAGTATCTTAGGAATTCAGAGAAAATATGTTAGTGAAGATTCTTTTTATATAATTCTTTTTGTATATATTCTTTTATACAAGATTTTCTTGTATAAAGTATTTGAAATAGAAATATATGTTCACCTAAGTTTTCTAGATAAATGCCTATTATAAAATACTATTTTGAGGATATTCATAATGCTATACTCTTATAATCTAAACCTTGGAGTTAATTTATAGTTTTTGTTGCTTTCCTATAACAAGTAGATACCTATTTTTAACTGAAAGAGAAAACATTTCCTAAGGAGTGAATAGGGATCTCTAGTAGATGAAATAATATTTCCATAGCTTGCTTTTATGACAGCTAAGCAAGAGAAATGGTAGCAGGCTAATTAACATCTGAAACAGTAATCACTTCATGTTACTAAAACCAGGTTTATAGCTACAAGAATAGCTGAAATTTTTATCACAAATGGCATAGCAAAATTCAGCAATGAATCAATAAACCCTGCATTTGATTTCAAAGCCTCAATACATTAAACATAAAAAGCATGAATTCTAAAGAGGCCTTAGAGTGTCTGCTTACATGTATTCACTTAAATTTAGAGGGGAGAATCCTAGAGAGGTGAACTGTGTTTGTTCACCAAGATCACCTGGGGAACCACAGACCTAGCCCTTTTCAGCTTGCTAAGCTGGCACAGTGGTATTGAGAACGGAGTTGTACAAGACCATCCACTGAGGTGCAGAAACACTGGAATTTCTGTTTGATTTTTATCATGTGAAAAATGTTCTATAGTACTTAAAATGAATTTTGTATTAATATACTGGTATATTTATATAATTTACCAGTAATATATAAATATGCATTTGTTAAGGATACATCAGTGCTTTTGGTGATAGCCATGTGCAGTCAAATGCTAACAGTTAATCACAGGTCAAGTAACAGATCTTCATAAGTGGTAGAAGTAACTGAAAATGGGAAATCTATGGCCCCTTTTAAAAAATCATAGAGATCGAGAATAGTGATTGGGCAGGTAGACTGCTGCGGCACAATGTTACATAACTTCCTGCTCCGCTTTCTCCAGCCAGATATATGTGTATGCTGAACAGTTTTACTGCACACAGAAATACAAAAGAAAGAGAAATTAAAGTATAGTTCAATCCTGGCTTCATGAATGACTGGGAATTTTAATTACCATGAAATACCCTGTAGAAATTACCTAACATAGGGATTTTCATGTAAATTTCCTTAGAAAGTATTTTCTGTAAAGCAAAACCTGTCAGATAATCCAGAGTGTAACTTTTCTCTGTGTGTATCTTAATTTGCTCTCTAGGAATCCCAGTCAGAACGTCCAGTCTACCACTGTTCTCTGATGCCATGCCAGCACCGACTCAACTGTTTTTCCCCCTCATCCGTAACTGTGAACTGAGCAGAATCTATGGCACTGCATGTTACTGCCACCACAAACATCTCTGCTGTTCACCGCCATACATTCCTCAGAATCGTCTAAGATACACACCCCATCCAGCATATGCTACCTTTTGTAGGCCAAGGGACAACTGGTGGCAGTGTACTCAAGGAAGAAGATATGCTTCTACGCCGCAAAAATTTTACCTCACACCTCCACAAGTCAACAGCATCCTTAAAGCTAATGAATACAGTTTCAAAGTACCAGAATTTGACGGGAAAAATGTCAGCTCCATTCTTGGCTTTGACAGCAATCAGCTGCCTGCAAACGCACCCATTGAGGACCGGAGAAGTGCAGCAACTTGCTTGCAGACCAGAGGGATGCTTTTAGGGGTGTTTGATGGTCATGCAGGCTGTGCTTGTTCCCAGGCAGTCAGTGAAAGACTCTTCTATTATATTGCTGTTTCCTTGTTACCCCATGAGACTTTGCTAGAGATTGAAAATGCAGTGGAGAGTGGTCGGGCCCTGCTGCCTATCCTTCAGTGGCACAAGCACCCCAATGATTACTTCAGTAAGGAGGCATCCAAACTGTATTTCAACAGCTTGAGGACTTACTGGCAAGAGCTTATAGACCTTAATACTGGAGAATCAGCGGATGTTGATGTCAAGGAGGCTTTAATTAACGCTTTCAAGAGGCTTGATAATGACATTTCCTTGGAGGCTCAAGTCGGTGATCCTAATTCTTTTCTCAATTACCTGGTACTTCGGGTGGCATTTTCCGGAGCTACCGCTTGTGTGGCCCATGTAGATGGTGTTGACCTGCATGTGGCTAACACTGGTGATAGTAGAGCCATGCTAGGTGTGCAAGAAGAAGATGGCTCTTGGTCAGCAGTGACACTCTCCAATGACCACAATGCTCAGAATGAAAGAGAGCTAGAGCGTCTGAAACTGGAACACCCAAAGAATGAGGCCAAGAGCGTAGTAAAGCAGGATCGGCTGCTTGGCTTGCTGATGCCTTTTAGGGCTTTTGGAGATGTAAAGTTCAAATGGAGCATTGACCTTCAAAAGAGAGTGATTGAGTCTGGCCCAGACCAGTTGAATGACAACGAATATACCAAGTTTATCCCTCCTAATTATCACACACCTCCTTATCTCACTGCTGAGCCAGAGGTAACTTATCACCGATTAAGGCCACAGGATAAGTTCCTAGTGTTGGCAACTGACGGGTTGTGGGAGACTATGCATAGACAGGATGTGGTTAGGATTGTGGGTGAGTACCTAACTGGTATGCATCACCAACAGCCAATAGCTGTTGGTGGGTACAAGGTGACTCTGGGACAGATGCGTGGTCTTTTAACAGAAAGGAGAGCAAAGATGTCATCAGTCTTTGAGGATCAGAATGCAGCAACCCATCTCATTCGCCATGCTGTGGGCAACAACGAGTTTGGAGCTGTCGATCACGAGCGACTCTCGAAAATGCTTAGTCTTCCTGAAGAGCTTGCTCGCATGTATAGAGATGACATTACAATTATTGTAGTTCAGTTTAATTCTCACGTTGTAGGGGCATATCAAAACCAGGAGTAGTGAGTGATGTTGCCCTGGCAGTTCTCCAGTTCAAAGGGCAGATGAATGTTTGAAGGAAACTAATACAGTAAATATTCTAGCACGTCATTCTAAACACCTCACATTTGATGATACTCTAGCTAGCCCAGTGTTCCAGATTGACGGCAGCAGATCATGAGTGTCTGTTCTGTCCTCAGGGTAGCTTCCCCTTACTGCAGGTGTCTTGTAACAGTGACTTACCAACTTAAGAATATGAGGATTGGCAGATAAAATCTGGAATAAGTCAAAAGCAAGGATCTTTCAGGGAGTATTAGTAAAGGCAAAAAAAATTACCATCCCCATCAGCAGACTCCTTATATAATAAGGAGTCTAATGTACATGAGAATATTTATTTACTGCATGATTTTTTTAGATAAACAGTCCGTGTATTATTACTCACATACATTGATTTTAGCCTGAAGTATTTTTCAGGTCCAGTACTTTAAGCCATAAATGACCATGAACCAAGAAATCTGGATTCATAAGTTTTTGTGATTGGGAATAAGATATCTTTCTCAAATGGAAACAAAATTCTAAACTTGTTATTCCTTCCTCACCCATGATTTTCTCAGTGTAACTGAAGTATTTTGTTTTGCTACACCTAAAAGACAGTTTTTTTAGTTTTATTTATCCTTCTAGTGAATGTTACATAATGGGAAAATGTGTTCATATTCATGAAAAGCTTTATGTAGTTTGAAAAAAAAGATACTCAATGAAAAGAGACTGTTATGTTTAATTCTTGTTAGCTATAACTACCAGCATGTTACTGTTCTGTAGTTCCCGAAATCTTGGCAAACTGTGTGTGTGGTGGGTAAACAAACTGCTGCTGAGAAATTATCTTTCTTATTTGTGATAGGGATTTTCAATGAGTATTGGAATTGTAAGAATAATGTGTAATAAGTTTAAATATCAATTTGAGTAGTAGGATTTTAATATTGTATTATGACAGCTTGAGGAAATTTTATTTGTCCCCACTTAGGTCAATTAAAATAATTGGATTTAAGTTATTAAATGCTTTAAACATACTGTAGCTTATAATATATGTGTTAAGATATATACATGAAAAACTTTAAATAGTAACTTGTGCATGCCTAATACAGAACACTTAGTAGCATCAAGTATTTATAGCAGTCTCCATAATTATATGCAGTCCTTTCTATACTGTCTTAAAGTAATGAAAATATATTCAAGTAGGCCTTTTAAGAGTTTATTTGATGTGCATCAAATGATACTTTTGTTCCTGCATTTAATGGTGATCTGTGTACAGCTGTGCATATATTTTCATCACTTAATTCATTATTTTTAAAATAGCTATGACCTTGTTTAAAATTCACATAGATTTTTTTTATACAAAACATGATTAGTATTTGTTGTATAATTAGTTGAGAATATAGGAGTCCTTTCAAAATTCTGTAGGATATGAACTACATATTCAAGGACTCTGGAATATGAATCCTAGATCAATATATCAGTATTGGCTGCAAAAGTAAGTCCAAATGAAAGTAGACTCCAGAAGATTGCAGCTCAGAACATCATAGATTTTGTTATCTGAAGTACTTTTTGGTTTTGTTTTTTGAAGGCAACTTCTTAAATTTTATTTCTATTTATTTTGGAGGTGGAAAAACTATTACACATTTACTTCTAAATGTTTTCAGAGACATCATCTCAGGATGAAAAATGTACAGTACAGTATGAAACCCCATTTTTAGTACTGTTTGGAATTGCTTTTGAATACCACCACTGGAGAGTTCTGTGTTACTTGCTGACTAATGTCTTGTCTCAGTATATTTGCTTTCTGTACTTGTGAAAAGATAGTAATCCTTATTACCCAAGAATTTTTATCTACAGTCTGAAAGTCAGCCTACTTGTATGGAAATGAAAATGCAATGTCAAAATGAAAATAACTGGGTATTCAAAAATTTTTAGGTACTGTTATTTGAAAGCACTTGTCATTTTTTTGTAACTTGTCATAAATGTGACATGTCTAGTAGTAAAGTCAGTTTGTGTAAATCTTCATGAAATTTAGTCTTTCTTAATCTTGCTTTATTTAAGCTTTCTTACATTGCATTCGATTTATATTTATATTTAATTTAGTCAGTGCTTCATGTTACATTAATATGCCCTGAACTAGTTAAAAAGGAATTGTGGTGTAACACTTGGCTTGAGTGCTATCTATGGTGAGAGAAATGCCCACAGTGAATTTGAGCTTTGCGTCTGCTTTCTGAGAGGATTGTGGGTTTTTAATAATAGCATCCACTGTATGGCTTCTATGGGAGGTAGGTTGTATTTAACTTTAGAAGTCAGCAAGTAAATAGCATTTTATTTAAGTCCAGTTATAATGTATGTTCAATAAAATTTAAAGGCTTCACATTTATAACGTGAAATCTGATTGTCAATATCCATGAAAGGAGAACTTTACCATTGTACTAGAAAGTGACATCCTGTTCCATCCTAGTTCACATTTCCACACATGAGCAGAGTCATGCTGCTTTTTAGAACTTCATGTTCTAAACTTCTGGAACCAAAGTTGTATACTCTTTTGTGTTGCTTTTTCTTCTTAAAGATTATTTTATGTTGAATGTTTTCATGGGTTCTATATTTGATGAGCAGCCATCCTATTTTATGGATAGACTGCCTAATTATTGAAGTAATTTTTGAACTTTGTCCATTCTCTTGAACATTTTTAGTCCATACCAAGTCTCCTTTTAAGCAGATTTTTAGGTGGGTGGTTTCTTAGGAAAGCTGTTTGGTAAGGTGCAGCTTCACCTTTACAAATGAAAGTACAGGTGTGTTTTATACTTTTAATAACTTTAATGGGAAGGAGTCTGTTTTAATGCCCTAACCCTGAAAATAAAAGATCCAAAAATTTTATGGTGAAAAGTTTGGAGAGTCTTTGGCTATTGATCTCTCTACATTGCTCCCACTGAGAAATTTATGTTTATTAACTCAAATGGTTATCCTATGAAAACAAGATAAGTTATATCAATCATTATTGCCAGGAACGAAGGGAGAAAGGTAGTGAAGTTATAACTATCACGGCAGGGATTGGGTGACTAATTTAGGTATTATCTGCTTGTATTGCAGTACTGGGGATTAAACGAGGCCCTTGGATATATTAGGTAGGTGCTCTATCACAAACATACCCCTAACCCTCTCGCTTTTTTGATTACTACTTATTTCTCTATTTTGCCTACACATACATTATATAATACACACTGATTTTGACATGGGATCTTCCTAAGTTGTCTAGGCAGGTCTTGAACTTTAAAATCTGCTCTACCCTTTCAAGTAACCAGAATAACAGGCCTCTACTACCAGACCCAGTTCTGTTTTATTAAACAAGGTTAGCACTGCTTGAATGGAGCTTCCCTGATTACTAGGCAAACACTTTTGTTTTCTGCTTTTTTCAAGACAGGGTTTCTCTATGTATCCCTTGCTGTCCTGGACTCACTTTGTAGACCAGACTAGCCTTGAACTCAAGAGATCCACCTGCCTCTGCCCTCCAAGTGCTGTTATTAAAGATGTGTGTGTCGAGAGCGCGGTTTGGTCATCCAAATCCCGACACCTCCTTCTCTATGGAAGGGAGTCGTGTGACCAGGTGACGGCACTCGCCACCCAATAGGGTCAAATGGAATACACTTAGGCAATGCTGGTCTTTATAATATTTATTATACTAAATTACAACTTATACTAAATGAAATATCTCTACTTCTACAGGATCAGGATAAGCTGCATCAATCAAACAGAAACACTTAATGGTCATTAAAGCTAGAATAACTAATATTACAATATATAACCACCACATCCTATACTTATATTAATATTCCCACATCACACATCATACGACCTGTCCGAAGACCTTGGCTCTCCTGTTCCCCTGTGTCAATGTTCAGGGCAAAGCCCCAGTTCTAGTCTCAGTTCAAGGCCTGAGTGAATGGGCAAGGGATAGAGAGAGAGGTCTCAGCACAAGGTCTGAGGAAGGGGCATAGACCTAAGATAGAGACAGAGGCAGGACGTCAGTGACAAGACTGATCGCCGCTTACTGCTTGTCTCCTTTGGTTTTTATACTTTCTACTGGCTTCATTATAATATCCGCATAAGCGGGCTAATTATTCTAATTACTACGTCATCCACATATGGTGGCACTCCTCATCTACTTATCTTTCTCCTACAGCTGGTCTCAGTTGGGCTGTGGCTGACAGCTCATTGCAGCTAAACGAGAAGCTATTACTTATAATCCAGTACTTAAATTACTTTACTAAACTCCCTGCAGCCATTCTTTATGGCTGCTTACAGGCTCCTTACAGTGTGCCACCATGCCTAGCAATTACAGACAGCTGTGAACTGCCATGTGGGTTCTGGGATTTGAACCCCAGGTCCTTTGGAAGAGCAGCCAGTGCTCTTACCTGCTAAGCCATCTCTCGAACCCCAGGCAAATACATTTCTGAATTTGATATTGGCTTTGTCTTTGAGTTGAATACTTATAATCATCTTTCATAAATAACATTTGATACTATGGAATTTTTCAGATTTGCAAGTTGAGTCTTGTTGGTATGGTGCCATAACCACTTCCTGGAAGAACTAAGTGACCGAAAACAATGACATTGGCATTGAGTCACTCACTGTAGCATGAAGGGCATTTCCTTTGTGTACAGAATTAATTTACTTTGAAAGCCAAACTTAATCCTACTGAACCCTACCTATCCAATTCTTAATACTTTGGGTGAAATTTCAATAATATACAACATTGTTTTCTAAACAAGACTAATATTACAAATCTTTGAAGTAAATGTATCAAGGATGATGTTCAAGTAATTAGTCTATGCATTAGCCATTAATGATCATTCAGTGCACACAATTTAATAATAACCACATGATGTGGAATTATGTAGCCAATATATAGGTTCATAACTTATGCACCTAATTGTTGCAATAATTATTTAACTTTGCCCATAGAGACTTTCAGTTCTTTCAGGGCTGCATCCATGGGTTATGTTTCTTCTCTGAGTCAGCACAGCGTTGAATAAAATTTATTCACTTTACATTAGAATTTGTACAGCCAAAAAGCCTCTGAGAACCTCAAGTATGTATCTTGCTTTCCTCGGCTAGAAGATACTACAGATTCAGGAGAATTATTTTATTCTTACAGCAGTCATTTCATCTTGCAGTTAACAGCCAAGATTTCTAAAACATGATCTAAAAGACTTGATGCAAAGAACTGATGTTTAAAAGAAAAAAAAAAACTTGAAGTATACAAATTACCCCCTTTGCACCTCCCACCTCTTCTCCCATTCCTAGGGAGAGGGCTTCTGAAACTGGGGACAGACCTAAGGATTCAGTTATATAAATGAGTCTATTGGGCTCAAAACATCAACAGCACAGCTCCCTTTCCAGTAGAGCTTCACCACAGGGTCCTCACCCAACCCTTGACCCTTAGAAGTACCCTGCTATGTAACATGTGAGAGGTGTTCAAGGAAGACCCTTCCCTCACACCACCACCCCCCCCCAAACCACCACCACTATTGGAAAGTATCTGACATCTAGCTCTCAAAAGGTTTTGTCACCTTAGTTCACCATACTGCTACCCAAAGGTTAAGTCTTGATCTTTCTCTTGTAAGCCTTACCCATGTCACTGACTATCTGAAGTCTTATAGTCCACCAAACACCATCTAATTCACTACCATGCTGGGAAGTTCAGCCCTCTCAAACTTCAAACCCTAGGCACTCAAATGAGATTCCAATGAGTCAAATAGCCAAAGATTTTTTTTTTAAATCTCATTTGCAGTGATTAATCAAGTTGTCTTTTCGAAAGACAGGAACTGTTTGATTGACTGTCAGTGTTGGAGAGCCCAGCCTTGTGGCAAGAATGCTGAAGAATGGGAAACATGACAAGAGGCCTAAAGAGGAGGGAGTGAGGGGAGGAAGAGTTTGGAAGTAATGATTAGATGTTGTAATCAGGGCAGAGAGCAGCAGAGCCTCCCATACCCTGGAAAGTGCAGCCGAAAAAGACAGCAGCATGCCCAACATCGAGGAGAGAGAGGATTTTACAACACACTGTAAGCCCTCAGAAGAGGCTTCTTATGGTTTTTGCTATGACAGCAATAGTGGAAACAGTTGTTAGCATGGCCATCCTGCCTTGTTCTGTTAGATAAGAAGGAAAAAGGAACGTGTCCGAAGCTGGCCATATGGAAACTGAATGGATGCTCAGATGGACGGTTTTCTCAAAAGAACTTTGCTCAGAAATTATTTTTATCACTGCAAACACGGGAATAGGTTAGACAGCCTAAATTAGCTTGAGAAGAACAGAGACGGGGTAATTAAGGTCCTGATGTGAGGAAAAGCAGCTGTGAGATTAGGCAGACCAGAGAATGCAGGCCATGCTGTCTGCAGTCGTGTCTGGGTGTCTACTGATCAAGTGCTTAGGTGGCATCAGAAAGAACTAGAAAGTTCCGGTTGTCGTAGCAGTAACCACAGCTGTTTCTTGAGCACTTACTATGTGGAGGGCCTGAGAGAAGTGTGCTGGTGACATCTTTTTACTTAATCGTGGTGCCCAGTTAGTCTGTGTTCGTTCCCATAACCCCCTCTCTCATTGTCTCTGCCTGGTCTCTTTTCCAGGGATCCCACTCTGGAGACTACACCCCCAGGTCTCACTTGTGTCCCAAAGCCATTTTTGGTTCAGTCAATGAATAACACCAACAGCTAGTCAGAGAGTGAGGTGATGAGATATTTCTTCCTCTTTCCCTTCCAGCCTAGGGGCTGCAGTCCCAGCCTTAGCTGTATCCTCTTCTAGGATTCCTGAACTCACTGGGATCAAGCAATACTCTTTTCTGAATTCCCTAGTCCTTAGTACTGTATTGCCTGTATGCATATAAGGCTCGGTAACTCACTGAGCATCACACATTTCATCACCACACTGCCAAGTCTCCCTGCATCCAGAACAAGTCCCTCAGGATCAAGAAGGTCCAGGGAGTTAAGTGAGCCCCTTGAGAAGCAAGTTCAAAAATCCACACAGGAAGAAGAAAAAACTGAGGTAGCCCAGCAGTTAGTACAGTGCATAGGGAATGGTGCCACCCACAAATAGGTGGAGTGTGCCTGAGAATATGTACCAAATTGTGGCTGTATAGGTTGGAACCAGAGGTGTCTGTCACTCAGTAATGTATTGCAGTACCCAAGTATTCACCTGCCAGGTCTCCATTTCATTGGGTGAAATCTATTTAGTCTAGGCACCAAGGATGGGTGTTGAGGATAAAGGTAGCTAAGACAGAAGATCGGCCTTCAGGGAACTCAATTTATTCAGGAGGAAAATTCTGTTAAAGAACAATTACTTCTCTGTAATTGAGAAATTGGAACAAGTACAAGTTCCAGCCATAATCTAGAAAAAAACTCTTTGCTGGTGTGCTGCAGAGTCAAAGAAGGCCTTGAAAAGTAAGGATGATTTCATTAGAGGAACTGATGCTTGAGCAGAGATTTGCAATGCGAAAAGGTTTGTCAAGCAGAAAAGGACTCAGGAATGACATCCCAGAGCAGGGAAGCACATGGACAAAGGCCTCACACATGCACGTGCTAGGCAAGTGTGCCACATTGAGCTATCCGTCTAGCCTTTAGGTACTTCATTTAAATATCACATGCATTAAAAATAAGTGCATGCTGATCTATGTGTACTCTTATGAAAAGACACCTAAAACTGCTGATCCTCTTACTTCATCCTCCTTAGTGTTGGGATCATATGCATGCCCCACCATGCCCAGTTCATTTTGCTTTATGGCTGACTAAATTCCATTTTCTTTTTAATGTTCCACATTTTAGAAATTACCTGCTGACAGTCATCTAGGCTGGTTCCATTTTCTGTCTATTGTGAGTAATCAATTATTATCAGTAATCATGGGTGTGCTAGTATCTCTGCAACATGTTGACTCATTTCTTCCAGTACATATATCCAAGAGTGGTATAGGGGAAAATACACACATATGGTTTTAGGTTGTTGCAGACCCTTCACACTGGTTTGCATACTGGCTGCAAAGCTTATTTTCTGGCTAGCAGTGCATAGTGTTCCTTTCCCCCACACTCCCACCACGTTTGCGTCTCTTTTCTCTCTACATTCTGGTTTTTTGTTTGTTTGTTTGTTTTTGTTTTTTGTTTTTTCTCATTCTGACTTTTCCTTTGCCAGGTCAAATGGAGACATTTCTAGTCTGCTGTCTCACCCAGAAGTTCTTTCATTTCTCTTTTGTTTTTCTTCTTCAAATGGCGATAGCTCCAGCTTCCCAGGGTTGTCAGTGAAAGACAGTTTCACCCAGGGAGAAGTGGTGACAGCCTAGTTCGTGGCCACCATAGCACCTTCATAACTATCCTTTTTCATGACCTTGTCATTGTTAACCCTTGAGAGTCTAAGGTTTATTTAAAACTTAATTTACAAATGAAAACATCTATTTAATAGTCCTTAAATAACCTTGCATAAGTCCTGTTCTAGAAACTGTTTCTCTTGCTACCTGCTTAAGAAAGAACAGAGTCATGAGGTAGAAGTATAGTGAATTTTAAAGGAACTATAAAACAAGTCTCCCAAGTATTGATAAGCCATTTTATATCCCAAAGTAGGAATATACAAGGGTTCCTGTTGCTCTATGTACATCTTTCCCAACTTGTACTGGTATAAGTGGTTCTTAGAGTTTTGGTAGATATGAAACGGTATCTTTCATATCTATAGGTGTCAAGCACCCTTTCTCCTGAGTAATTCTTTGCTGAAATGTGATTATCTGGACCCTTTTAAAATTACATGTGAAGGTTGTCACTCTTTAAGGTGTTTTTTTTTTCAGTTATTTTTGCATATACATACACCATGTGCAGAAATAACTGGAAGACACTGGCTCCCCCACACCAATCTCTTAGTGTAGGTCAACCTTTCCCTCTGTTTCTTGGGTTCATTGAATTCAGGGACCCTTGATTCCTCTTTGATGCTTTCCATTCCCTGTAAATGGGTCAAGGAGGGTGGAATGTAAGAGCATCGTTTGTTGCCTGGTTACTGCAGTCCATGCCATCTCCTTGGTAATAAGGGAAAACAGAGAAACTACAGTGTATACTGCACCTTCATGCGCTCCCAGCTTCTTCACTGCTCCTCCTGTATTTCCCTAGCTCCTAGATTATCTGTCATCTCTGCCCCTCAGTTAATTAGTTTGTTCACCCATGTATCCCTTTCCCCCTTATTATTATTATTTTTTGAAAGCCAAGATTCTGTCTGAAACTAAAAAGTCACCTAGGATGATTCATCTCGGTAAAATGGAAATTGACCCAGTTTCAAAGACCATGACTAAGAGAAAGTTTTCCATGATAAGGAAAAAACAATTTATTCAATTAATGGCTGCCTACCACATTCAGTTATGGCTGTACCTGGAAACATGGAATAAGCCCAGGCATGCAGATTCAGCATGCTGTAGTCTGTAGATATACAGAACACAAGGAACAGCATCCACTCAAGCACCAGACTCCTCCCTGCACACACACCTTGTGTCCCTTGGTTCTTTCCCCGGGCCCTTGCATCCCAGTAGTGTTATAGAAAATGCCTACTGGATGACTGTTTTTCAGTCTTCCTAACTTTCCACAGGGTCAGAATGTTTTCACTTAACCTGCATTTTTTAAGTGTAATTCAGGAATCATTTAATTTTCTATACTTTTGGTATCAAGTGTAGTGTCCAATTTTTTTCACAAGATAATTAAATAACATGCTTATACTGTAAACATTTGTAAACCACTGAGATTTTTATGTTAAAAGACATGAGTCTGATTGTATGTCTGTCTGCCTGCCTGCCTGCCTTCTTTCCTTCCTTCCTTCTATCCTTCCCTCCTTCCTCCTTTCTCCTTTCCTCCTTCCCTGCCCCCTTTATTTCTTCTCTCTTCTTGAGATAGGGTCTCACTATTTAACTCAGTCTGACATAAAACACACTGTGTAGCACAGGCTGGCCTCAAACTCACACCATTCCTCTTGAATGACCTTCCCAAGTTCTGGGATTATAGACATGCACCAACTTGTCCAGCTGACTCCATTTTTTTATTACAATAAGTAAGATTCAAATTCAGATATATGTATTTCCATGTGCAATGTGTTTGATTATTCTATAGCTGTTTAAAAATAAACTTTATCCACATTGTAAGTGCTCATTGTAGAAAAATCAGAAAAATAGGGCTGGACAGATGGTTCAGTGGGTAAGAGTACTTGCTGCTTTTGCAGAAGACCTAGGTTTGGTTCCCGGCACCCACTCAATGGCTCACAGCCATCTGTAACTCCAGTTCAAGAGACTGACACCTCTTCTGGTCTCTGTAGATACAAGCCATGTGTGCAGTACACATACATACATGCAGGCAAACACTCATAGACAGAGATGAAATATCAGTCTTTTTTAGAAGATGGAATTCACAGAAAAGCAAAGAACAGATTATTAAGGTAAGACTCATGGTCTCACTGTTCAAGTATGCCCATTGTTAGCCATCTTATGTCTATCAGGGGGAAGGACATTACCATAAACTAAGACTACCGAATCCACAAAAGCTGATCTAGATTTGTGTCTCAGGATTTTGCCTCTTCATGTCTCAGACTCCTTATTTGAAAATGAATATACAGATGGTATTTTCTTCATAGACTTTTGGGGAACATCACCTGAAATAATTTATAGGAAGTGATTATCAGCTGTAAAATGCCCTGGCAGGTGTTTTTCCTATTTGTTTTTCAGATCTTTCACTGTGTGTTTCTACAAGTAAAATAACTCAGCTGTACTCTGCATACCCATTTGTAACATGCTCACGATTCAGCAACATTACAAACTTTTAAATATACCCAAATATGTTTAAACAATATCTTAACTTTTTTCTACTTTTTAATAATTCATCTAAGCTAATATTTAACCTATAGGTTTCTTTTACAGATTTGATTTCCATATTTAGAAAATAGTGCTGGATGGTGGTGGTGCACACCTTTAATCCTAGCACCTACCCAGGAGGCAGAGGCAGTCAGATCTCTGTGAGTTCAAGGCCAGTCTGGTCTATAAAGCTAGTTCTAGGACAGCCAAGGCTACTCCCAGAAACCTGTCTCAAAAAACCAAACCGAAACAAAACAAACAAAAAAAAAAAACCCAAAACAAAACTGACTACTGACCTAAAGTTTGATTGATTTTTATGCTCTTTATTTTCACCTTTGATTTAGTGATGGAATTTCTTTTTATAAGGTTTTATAGAATTTGGCCATTTGATATTACTGCTTTCCAGAGTCTTGGAGAAGGCAGGTGAATATCTCACACAAATGCCAGCCTGAGATATAGCCCTGAGTTTTCCCAGTTCACCTCCTACTACTCTGCTTCTGAACCTGGGGAGACTCCTACCCCAACCTGCTTTCCACCTTCTCTCTAGAACCCACTTTATTCTCCAGTCAGAACAACTGGCTGTGAGATTACTTGGCTCACAATGGTGCTCAGCTGTCACTCCTCACTGTTCACAGCTTTGCTTGCTGCCAGTTCAGCCAAGAAGTGGTCAAACTCCAGAGTGCGCTGGACCACAAAATCCCCAGGAGGTAAGTAACCATGACCAGAGGGTTCTTTTTGCTTCCAAGTTATTTCTTTTCTCTGGCTCTCAACCCAATTCAAACTGTGCTGTCCTCTATGCCAAAATGCAAAATACAAATTCCAGAGGTCCAATTCTGGAATGGTGGTGTAAAGAGATTCTCTAACCTTTTCTCCAGTGAAAGAAATATCATTAACTGGTGAAAATTACTGAAAAAGATAAAACCACTTGAAGACTCTGGAGACTGTCCAGGGGTTATACACCAAACAAATAAATGCTCAGTCAAGAATATCTATCAAATTTGGGTAGTAGGAGTGTGTGTGACTTGCTCCTTATCTGCCACCACCCCCAACTCTGATGGAAGAGACAAGATTGGTGTGGCTGAGAATGTCATCTGAAGAGTAACTTCAGTGCTTAACATTTACAGAAAGACTTCCCTGAGATCGTCTAGCCAAGTCACTGAATAAAAAAGAGCACAACAAGCAGCCCCAGAGATGGGGTGATAAGAACCATTATCTATCACCTCTAAAGCATATCGTTAAAAGTCCTAATTTTCAAAAAAAAATAAAATAAAAAGCTCTGCAAACAAACAAAAAAGTGTGGTTCATGCACATCTTTTAGAAGTGTGCAATGGTTACTGCCTGTGTAAAGACCCAAATGTTAGGCTTAGCAAAGACCAAAGGAACTGTCATAAATATGTTCAAAGACTTGAAAGAAACCATGCGATTTTTTTTTTTTTTGAAGATAAGGTTTGCTATGCAGACCAAGCAGGTCTGGAATTCATTATGCACATCAGAATGGCCTTAAAGTTACAATGACCTTGCCTCAGCCCACATGCTTAGAATTATAGGCATGTATTACTGTGCCCAGCTAGAAAGCATGCTTAAAAATGAACAGCAGGGTGGTGGTAGTGCATGCCTTTAATCCCAGCACTCAAGAGGCAGAGGCAGAGGCAGGCAGATCTCTGAGTTTGAGGTCAGCCTGGTCTACAGAGGAAGTTCCAGGACAAGAACTAACAAGCCAGGGCTACACAGAGAAACCCTGTCTCAAAAAAAAAAAAAAACCAACAATGATAATAAATAAATAATGAAGGTTTATGTAAGAGCAAATAGTACTAACAATAGAAACACAAATTTTTACACACACACACACACACACACACACACACACACACTTGTGTATATGTATGTTTGTCATATCTGGAGTTGCAAAGTATAATGACCAAAATGAAAATCTCACTAAAGGTCCTCAACAATAGGTTTTAAATTATCTGAAAACATGAAGCAAGCCAATAAGCCAGTGTTGTCTGGAGAACAGAGAAAAAAGAATGAAGATGAAAGCTGAGAGACTTTCTGGGGAGTGTGGGATGTATGTCATTAAATAAACCAACAGATATGTGATTGGAATACAGAATTAGAGGAGGCAAAAAGAAGAAAAACAACTTTTGAAGAAATAGTGTCTAAAGACTTCCCAAATGAAGAAAAATATTAATCTTGGAGGGAAAAATACAAATATATTTGAAGGATTCACTATTGATTTCAAAACATGCTACATTAAAGCTGCCATGATCAAGACTGTGATACTGGCATGTAACCACCAGACTCTAACATTCTGGAAAGAAATGCTCTTACTTATGTTCTATTGGTTTACCAGCATGGGGACAAGAGACTTCAATGGGGTAGTTTATATGCAAGAGGAGGTGTGCAAAGAAGGAAGCTAACAAAATTACCCTTTAGAATGAGATTTATTAGGAAAAAGCAAGCTTTATGACCATGATGGGGTGGACATGATCACGTCTTAAAGTAGGAAGGCAGAGGAAAAGAGAGGATAAATAAGAATGACAATGCATATGAATGTGTACCAAACACATCATGATAGCCTTGAAGGGGGAGAGAATGGATTTCCTTCAAAAGCTTGGAGGGGAGCTTCATTAGGAGAAATCACCTTAAGTGAAAGAGTAGGAGAAACGGTTACCATGGACATGATGTGGGTGAGGGGAGGTTGAAGGAGAAAGAGGAAGACAAGAGAACCTTGAAAGAAATTCCCTGTCTTGGGGTTTTATTGCTGTGAAGAAACATCATGACCATGGCAACTCTTACAAAGGAAAATATTTAATTGTGACTGGCTTGCAGTTCAGAGGTTAAGTCCACTATCATCATAGCAAACATGGCAGCATGCAGGTAGACATGGTGTTGGAGAAGGAGTTGAGAGTTCTACATCTTTATCCACAGGCAGGAAGGAGATACTAGGCCTAGCTTGAGTATAGAGATCTCAAATCCACCTCCAGAATGACACATTTCCTCCAACAAGGCCACACCTAATAGTGACACCCTTGTGTACCAAGTTTTCAAACACATGAGTCTATGGAGGCCATTTCTATTCAAACCACCAGAGCCCCAACAAAGGGCTGACTTTTCCAGATTTTCAGGGACTGGCAGGAAGTTCCCCGTCATGTGATTCAGTCTGGTGTAGTCAGTCTGCCAAGAAGCCAGGTACAGAGTAAGATCATAAATTTTTCCTGTAGTTCTGAAGGGTTGGAGCTGGACTTGCCCCTAGCTCTGGTCTGTGTTCCACCAAACTTCACAGCAAGAACCTGCCAGCTGCAGGGCATATGGTCTGATTTCTGTGAAAGGCAACTAGAAGGCCTGTGATATGGAAGGAATAGGTTTTTTTTTCACCAAAGTGCTAGTACCGCTGGATAGCCATATGCAATACTGTAAGGATGGTTGCCTTCCTTAGTTATGTACAAGGGTGAATCAATATGAATTATAGATCCAAATGAATATCTAAATGAATATCTAAAGCTTAATATATATATATGTATATATATATATATATATATATATATGAACAATAAGAAAGCCTCAGGAGAAAAAAACAAATCTTTGTGACTTTTATCAAGCTAAGCCTTCTTAGATGTGGCATCGAAAGGACAAGTGGCTGGAAAAGTGATTTGATTTCATCGGTTCTTGCTGCTTTTGGTCCTAGTGAGCACTTATATCTGGTGGTTTGGGCATATAGAGAGAGAGACAGAGAGAGAATATGGTTGATAAATGACCTCCATCTGTTTAGAATATGTACAGAACGAATACCTTCCACCTAGTACCAACCTGATTTAAACACAGGCAATGATTTTGAGTTCTCTGAAACAAATATATATAAGTGTGTAACAGAATATTTTATTTATAAACACTTATATTTATTAATACTTAATAAACACCTATAAAATATCTAAATCCTAGAATCTAAAACCTATAATCTAAGAACATCCTAATACCTAAGAACACTCTAACCCCTATCTAAAAACACTTAACTATTTTAACTTTTTAAAAGATATTAATATTGTTAGCATAGGTCCATGCAGGATGACTTGGTTTATGGCAGTCTCGGCAGTCAGTCCTTTTCAAAGCTTAGTGTCTGTTGGGCCTTACTTTGCCAGTTTGCAAGGCCTGTTTATTTCAACCACCAAATTTTGGCTAGTGTATAAAGTCAGTCTGTTCCAACTGCCAAATTGAGGCTGGCTTTTACCATCAGCTGAGACTCGCCTCCATGGTCTCCTTAACCCAGGCAAGTCTCATGTCTGTAAAGCCTGTCCAAGCAGCTTCAGAGAGGCTTCTGAGTGGCTTCTGAACTCTGCTCGATTTGCTGCCAACTTTAATAGGCTAAATTACGGCAAAGGGTCTTTCTCCGGCTAATTTGCAATGAAAGATCTTTCTCTCTTGGACTCTGCCTTTCAGTTTATGACCATTACAGCATACCTTGCTGTGCACTTCTCTGGCGTGACCTCTCAGTCAGTGAGGGCAGCAGGAAGAAGGAGACTGCATGGAGTTCTATGGCTTATATATCACCTTATTTTGTGATCCTTGGCATTCTCAAGGGTCCATGAGATTTATCACCATGCCCAGCAGTCCTGTTGCTTCTCATGGCAACTGATGCCATCTGCACGGTTTCTTAGCCATGCCCCTTCAACAGGGCATATTGTCCAGTCACAACTGGGCTTTGTCCATTTCAGCAGGTTAAAGGAACGTCAAGCTCCTCCTTATGTGCTGCCAGATGCTAATCTGAATTTCCTACTAATTCACTAATAGGCCTAACTTCTACCTCATAAGTGTCATAGCTAATAAAATGTATAAAAATGACATACCAGTGGCTGCCTGGACAGCTCCCGTTTTCTCTCCATACATTACAGCATCAATCTTCAGTCGTTTGGCCCCATTTCTCTGACAGACATTGATTGTAGAGCAGGGGTTATGAAGGACTTGCCTACCTTGTCTTGGCAGAGCTAGGCTGTCGACTTATCTGCTTTCAAGTTTTGTCCTTTTTGGACAGCATTCTGTCTACAGTTGAAGCAAGGGGTTTTTCTTGCCAAGAGATAGGCTTGCCACTAATTCAGTCATCTCCCACTGGAGATTCTTCGATGCTCATCTTCTACTTGGAGTAGAATAGGGGGTGCTGTCAGGAGCTGACATGTCTCGATATCAAAAAATCTTAAGTTAAGAAAACATCTTTGAATGCCATATTCTGCAGATCTCTTGAGGTTTTTGAAGATGCCCTATCTATCTCTTATATTTAGATAAGCAAAAGTTGCTTGTCTCTTAGCAACTTGATTTCTGATTAGCTTAGAAAATAACTGTGATAGACTGTCATAGTACCTAACAAAATGACAAGCTTGCATGACTATTAGTTTGCATTTCTTAATTAACCTAAATAGTTTATGATAGTTGGTAGCAAGCTGCGGGCCCTGCACTTCCTATATAATCAGATATATTTATCCCTCTCAGGTCTCTGAGGTGGTTGAAGAAGAGAGTCTCATAATTAAATTTTGAGTTGTTTAGGAATCAAGAGGGTGTTCTGGATCTAAGAAGATGTTTTTAAAATTGTGATGCAAGTTAGTATGAAAGCTGAGTTACGTATAGAACTTTAAACTCATGGAGATGGTTAGATAGTAGAATGTTAAAGTCAGGTGCCAAATACATATGGACTGGACATTGGGAATGTATGCTAAGCCATAGAACTCTCATAATTATGGCCTATTTATTTCTGTTGTTTTGTATTGTATTTATTGTTATAAGAGAAAGAACCATTTGTTGGACTTAAAGGGGGAGCTGTTGGGGAGAAAAAGAAATACCTTAAACTTAAAAAAAAAGGAAGAGGATGGGGGGTTAAGGGGGAAGAGGGTAGGAGGGTGGGACTGGAGGGGGGAGTAGGGAGGGGATTGTGATTGAGATGTAACTTGAAGAAATAAAAAATAAATTATTTTTTAAAATGTATAAAAATATAGACAATGTTAACCATTAGATAATTACAATTAAAAACCAAAGTTAGCTACAATTTTTCATTTGTCCAACCAAGTAAGCTATAATAAAGACGACAATGTAAGCAAGATTGTAGGTAAATTGGAATGTTCATACATTGTGACTGGAAATGAAAACCGTTTAAGTGGCCACATTGGAAAGTCACCAGTTTCTCAAAAGCTTAAATCTATACTTTTTATATGACCCAGTAACTCACTTCTAAATGTATAATGTGAAATGAAAATGTATCCATTTCCACACAAAATCTCCAGTGTTTGCCTGTGTGCATGCTTTCCATGTGCCTGTGGAGGGCAGAGGTAGACTTCAGGTGTCTTACTTTATCTCTCTCCAGTTGCTTTTTTGCAAATTCTTACTGATTTTTTGGGAGTTTCACATTGTGCACTCCAGTCCCGCTCATCTTATCTCCTCGTATCTTTCCTCCACCCTTACAACTACCCCCAAAGAAAACTAAAAATAGGAAAAGAAAAGAAAGAAAAAAGAATAAGCAAAGCAAAGCCTAGAAAACATCTCATTGTGGAAGCTGTAGCTTGTTATATAGTGTGTCCCACAGTATAGACGTCTGTCCACACATCTTCACTTAGAAATGTTCATAGCAATGAGTCATTGGTCTGGTTCAGGCCTCTGCTTCTGCCATACCATCCATATTGTATATTCACAGGGACTCTTTCCAGTTATCCTGTTGTTGCCCTGTGTCATGGAGATCCTGCAGCTTTGGATCAGCAGGAGTGGCCCTTTCACATGCTCCAACAGTTCACAGATGATATAGATTTTTAGGGTGGGTCAACTCAAAGCCATGGATCTGGGACTGGATTAGCTGAGCTGGTCACCTTCATCCAATCCACCAAATTCTCCAGTACTACCCCAGCTAGCCTACTCAATGTCTCTACTGGCAGGGGTCAGGGTCAGCTCTCCTGCCCTCATGCTCTTGGGCAGCTCACCTGTACCCCCCATCCCATCTCACCCCACCCACCATCACCAGGCCAGATTCACTGTGCTACTCAGATGAGGTGCAGGGCCTGATCTCCAAAGCTCAGGTGAGAGGTGGGGCCAGATCTCCAGAGTGCCACAGCCAGTAGGGGTGGGTCCAGTTCTGCACAGCCCTTGGATGTCTGGTGTGGACCCAGGTGGTTGTTGCCATGGTCTCTAGTGGTAATTTGAGCTGTGGACATCAACACAGAACCCTCCTGCTACATGGCCATGGACCCAGGCATGATCCTCAGCAGCAGCACCGTCTGGAGCTTCACCATGGCCTCAAGTGGTAGGGCTGGCTACTCACAGCAGGCTATTCCTCTCCACTTTCAAGTCTCCAGTTCCGTCTCACTTTATAATGCTCAAACTGTTCTGTTTCTCTTCCTCTACCATCTGTCCACCATACACTTGCATATTGTAGTGGCTTCTGCTGTGGACAGGCCACATGACTAATAGGCCTCTGGGTGATCTCTGCCAGCACTGTATGGCATGGTGGCAGGTGGGCCTCTGTGTGTCTACAGCTTGCCCTTGCCATGTGGTGGCAGGTGGGCCTCTGGGCATCTTTCCCTGCCCATACAGCATGGCATGGCAGCAGGTGGGTCTCTGGATGTCTTCCTCCTCCCTCACTGTGTTGCAGGCCTCTGTGGGTTCTCCACCTTTCCCTGTCGCTCTGTGGCATGGTGGCAGGCATGCCTCTATGTCCTTATGGCAGGCAGGTCTTTGGGCATCTTTCCTCTACCTTATAGTTTGAGACAGGGACTCTTATTGAGCCTGGAGCTCACCAACTGGCTGGATTGTCTGGGATCTGTTTGTCTCTGCCTCCAACCCCAAGTGATAAGGTTACAAGCATTTGCTGGTTTTTTTACATCATGGTGATCAAAACTTATGGGTAGCAGGTACCTTATGGTCACAGCTATCTCCCATCCCTCTCTCCAAATCATATATGTATATGTGTGTGTTTGTGTGTGTGTGTGTGTGTGTGTTTGTGTGTGTGTGTGTGTACACTCATCAAAGCATTATTCATATCCTTTGGAAACAATTCAAATGCCCACCAACTGACACATGGTTAAATGAAATATGACATATCCATATAATGAAATATCTTCTACCAAAGGAATAAAATATGATATGGTTAAGTATTGAAAACATTGTGCTAAATAAAAAAAAAGTTTTCGGCAAAAGCTACATTTTATATTATTCCATTGTAAAATACTCAAAAGGGCCACTCTACAGAGACAGAATGTAGCTAAACAGTAAGGACTTGAAGGCATGACTGCCAGTGGATCTTTCTTTCTTTTTTCTTTTTTTTGTTGTTGTTTGTTTTGGAGTTTTTTGCTTGTTTGAGGAGAAAGATTGTAGAAGTCTTCAAAATTGATTGTTTGTACAGCTCTGACTATACTTCTTAGTATATTCTTAGTACATACATTTTAGTATAATACATTATATACTTTAGATGAATGTTATCTCTCTATATAATCATGTATGTACATTCTTTAAAGTGCCAGTCTTGTAGAAAAACAATGGATAATGGATGCTGTCTAGAAATGAAAAGGCACAGAACAGAAATTTACCTGCCTTTCCTGATTCCCTGTCCTCACATCACCTAGTTCAACTCCCGACAATCCAAGTAGATACTGAAATATGTTTACTAGTAGCTTTTGCTTATTTTTTGAAACTTTCACATATCCACACGATGTATTTTGATGGTACCCATCTACCACTACCTCCCTCCAACTCCCACTAGTGCCCCTCCTACCTCCCCAGCTTCATAGCCTTGTGTCTAGTTAGTGCTTTCTGTATGCACATGACTCTGGGGCCACCCACTGGAGAATGGGCAACCTACCAATAGCTACAGCCTCAAAGAACAATAGCACTCCCTGCCCCAATTGCCAATAGCTTCTCTTCCAAGTATGGGGCCTTGGGGCCACTCCCACATCCATGCTGGAATTTCTGACTGGCTGGACCTTGTACAGGTAACCAGAGCAGCTGTGAGTTGATGCCTACAACTTTTTTTTTTTATTTTTTTACTTAGCACAATGTTTTCAATACTTAACTATATCATATTTTATTCCTTTGGTACAAGATATTTCATTATATGGATATGCCTCATTCATTTAACCATGTGTCAGTTGGTGGGCATTTGAATTGTTTCTACCACCAACTCAGCAGCCATGCCACGTCCAGAAGTCCACTTTTCACAGCTCTCTTCCCTATCTGACAACTCTTACACTATTTCTTCTGGCTCTTTCATGATGTTCCCTGAGCTTTGCACTGGAATGCTTGATATAGATGATTCATCCACAGTGGAGCGGCCAGTTATTTATATTACTGGATTTCTACAAGGATTCTTTATATAGTTAGTTTTGACTAACTCACCCTGAATTCTTTCCTCTCCCAACTGTATCCCAGTTTAAACCTTTTATCCTAATAATCCCTCCCATCTTGTTGCTTGCGCTCATCTAGTTAATTTCCTCTCATTAAAATTCTCTTGAGTTGAAATATTGTTAAGTTCCCACATAGCTTTTCTATGTACTATTCATTAATTATAAAATAAAACTCTCATCTCTTTTGCATAGATTATTTCTTTCCTGGTATCTATTGTTGAAATATATATTATATTATTATCTGTATTTATATTATAGTTAATTGGTCACTTATAGTTTACTGTTAATCCTTAACCTGCCATTATAAATAATCACACACAGATACCTGATGGATTTTTACAAGCCTTAACCTAGATTGAACAATCTTAGCCTATCTAAAGTAGCTATAATTCTCTAGATAAAACCCCAATATTTACCTAAGTCCCCTTGGGCTGTTTTTCTTCATGGTATTGCTGATGTTCCAAGCCACATGGAATGATCTTCCTTCTAACCCATGGTTGTGTTTCCTCCTTTATCTCACCTGGCTTCTTCTTCCTCTCTGCCCCAGAAGCCGTGTAACCTTTTCCCACCTACCTCTCTTCCACCCAGTCCAAGCTCCAGCATTTTATTCAACCAATCAACTTTTAATTAGGTAGAGCAAGGTTTAGACCACAAAGTCAGATGTACATGACAATGTCCTTGTCTGGGCAACATCCAGATCCTGGGGCCAGTAATTAGCAACAAAATACAAGCAGCTTTCAGGTTACCCCAACAATCTATCCTGTGAATTATGTCTTTTGCCCCAGTGCGGCTGATACAACAGGGAAAACATGAAAATGAGTTTCTTTACACTCCCACTTGACATGCTTGAAATTTTGTGTCTCATGGAACCATTTCAATGAATTCTGTGTTACATTGAGTAGTGTTATGGTTTGAATGTGAGGCATCATCAACAGGCGTGTGCATTATGCTTGGCCCCAGCCTGGCAACACTATTTGGGGAGATAGGGACTAACTGGAGGAAGTGAATCCCAGGGTTTGACTTTGGAGGTTATGTCTGCTTCAGCATCCCTTCTTCACTCTCTGCTTCCTGTCTGCCAAGATGTGAACTGCTCTGGCACATCTTCTGCCCTTCTGGCACAATGGACTAAAGCCTCTATAAACTGAACAACTCTTTCCTCTTTATATGATGCTTATGCTGGGCATTCTGTCACACAAGGAGAAACCTAACTAATGCAGTTTCCTGCAGACTGGCTAAAAGGTCATGTTTACACATTGAAAGAGGTGATTATAATGTGTGCATATCAACTGTAGCCATTTGAAGACACTGCATGTGCATACATGTGCAGGTCTGATGTGTTTGCAGTGTATTGATCTGTATTCCCTTAAAAAAACTTTTGCAGTGAATTCCTTATGGTAGAGTTTTATATTCTCAGTTATGTTCTTTTTGGTTGTGAGCCTAGATTTTAACAGCGTGGCCACCTCTACAGCCACCAATTATATTCTTAAATAATGGCCTTGCATAAAAGGGCATAATTTCAAGTGGATAATAAAGGTAAGAGATATTATCTTGCAAGACATCGACTATGAAGAAGTTTGCATATGATTGGCCTTGGGTCATAAAGAAAGTATTTGAAATAATAGGAGTGACTGCATTTTCTATTATTTAACCTGTTCACAGAAAGGTGGCCTTGTTACCTTGTCCATGTCACACCATGTCTTTATTTTTCAATTTCTGTGAAGAGACACAATGACGAATATATTTTATAGAAGAAAGAGTTTATTGAGTCTTACAGTTTCACAGGGTGAATCCATGACCAGCATGGCATCATGGCATGGTAACAGGCAGTCAGCCCTGGGGCTGGAACAGTAGCTTAAAGCTTATATCTGATCTATAAGCAAGAGTGAGCTAACCGGTGTGGGCTTTTGAAATCTCAAAATCAACGACACACCTCCTCCAATGAGGCCACACCTCCTAATCTTTTCCAAACAGCTCCACTATCTAAGGACCAAGCTTTCAAGTCTTTGAGTCTATGGTAGCTATCCTTATTCAAAGCACCACACTGATAGACTCACACAGGCACAGTCTGGGGCTAGAATGATTCCTAGATGGATAGGTATTTCAATTTTATTCAAACTTCTAAAAATTTGAAAAGATAGGAGTCATAATTCATGGTTAATGTTCAGACTTTGCTTTCAACTCCTCTGCACTCTGCAAATGCCAAGGCCTTCACATCCTCCACCCTGCTCAACCCACATCACTGCTTTTGGCCATACCCTCCCTCTCCAGTGAGTCTGATCAACACTGTCGCCCCTTCCTTTCCTCTCCACCTCTGCACAGTTACCAGTGTAGGCAAGGGAGGAGCTGATGAAAATGCCCAAATGGCTCTTCTTTCTTAACAGTGTATTTCAGTCATGTTAAACTTCTGACATTTGGGATTTTATCTTAGTGGTGACTATGTGTGTTAGAAAATTAGGGTTTGTGGGGCAGGAGAGATAGCTCAGTCAGTAAAATGCTTCCTGTGCATACATAAAGACCTGGGTTTGATCCCCTAGAACCCAAGTAAAAAGTCAGGCACAGTGACATGCACCTGTAATATCAGCACTGGGGAAGCAAGAGACAGGCAGACTCCTGGGGCCTTGCTGACCAGCCAGTATAGCCAAATTCGCACGTTCAGTGAGAAACCTGTCTCAGAAAATCAGGTGGAGGGACTAGGAGCATGGCTCACTGATTAGTGTACTTGCCACTCAAGCATCAGGACTGACATTAAGGCCCTCAGAATACATGTAAATGCTGAGTGGGCATGGTAAAGGGTCTGTAATTCCAGAGGTTGGAAGGCAAAGACAGTGTATCTTCAAAACAAGTTAGCTAGAGAGACTAGCCATAGCAGTGAGCTCTGGGCTTGACTGATTAAGGTGGGAGAGCAATGGAGAATAATTCCCAACAACACCCTCAAACTGGAGCCTCCACACCTATGTGTATCCATGTGCCTATCCCTTCACATGTATGCTTACACACATACAAATGCCCCCGCACCTCTGCACACACACACACCACATGACAATAGAAAAATAAGGTGAAGAGGGTTGAAGAAGACACCTGCCATCACCCTCTGGCCCCTGCACACATTTGTACAAGTGCCCCTACACAAAATAGAGTTTGTAGAGGAATTCTTTTAAAGATGTGTTTTGTCATCTAACAAGTTACATTTGTGGACAGGGCCTGTTCTGCTCTTGGATGGTTTTTATTGCATTCTGATTTTCTCTATCACTTTCATTCAGGCCACTTCCCTTCCTGAGGAAGAAGTAGGGTGACCCCTCACCTCCACTCTCAGCTTGACCATACTCAGGGCAGATGGGCCCTTTTGGGAGTCTGGGGTGGCTGTTTCCTGCCTTGTTGTAGCTGATCAGAGACCAGGGCCTCTTGGATATTACCTGGGGATTCCTTTATTTTCTTGTTTCTGAGTATGACACATTCCAAGAACACTATGAGGATGGCTTGACTATGAACATTTGTAGATCAGAGGCAAGATAATGGCTTCTTCTCTGTCATATGAACAGCTCTGGACAAAAGCAGGGAGAGTGCGTTAGTCCCACATGTGTTGGGGTAGTGTTAAGCATTCTAAATGTTAATTAATTGGTCCTGCTTGTTGTCTGTTACTTACATTGACTCTGATTGGTTAAATAAAATGCCGAGGCCTGAGATTGGGCAAAGACAGAGAAAGGTGGGACTTCCTGGGATTAGAGCAGCAGGAAGAAGAAGGCATTCCAGCCAGGAGCAGCAGGAAGGAGGCACACACCATGGGTTAGAAAAAGGAACCTCATTCCACATGGCCAGGAACATCGGCATATCGTGGAGAATGGCAGTCCAAGGGGACGTATGTATATATGGGGTCATATTTGGGTAATAGAATTAAGAGTTAGCTTAGATGGGCTAGGATTGCACAATTCAGGCCAAGGCTTGTTAAAATCCACATGGCGTCTCTATGTATTCATTTATAATGTCTGGTTAAAGAATTAACAGCTGCCGAATCAATTAAATATAACCTAAATACTGGTTAAACAATTTAATTAGCCATATTTCTTTCTACACACATGTGAAAAGAGAAAGACTACCAACCCAAATAATCATGGCCAAATTAATTAAATCAGTTTTTTTTTTTCATTTGTGTACATGGGCTTTCTCTTCCTAAAGGCAGGGATCAACAGATCAGAATTGGAATGGGTAAGATAAGGGTTTTTATAGTTCAGGAGTAGGCTGTTGCTAAATGAGGGGTTTGGTAGACATATAGGTGGGGTTACAGAAGCAGAATATAAGCATAACAAGTTGGTCATAACCACCTCCTGAAACAAAGACTCATTTGCACGATAGTCGTAACAAGGTAGTCATAACAAGATGATCATAACTTTTATAAAGTTATGATCAAAAAGTCATAACTTTTTGAAACAAAGGTATGGTTGTCCTGGGACAGGCAGTACAGAGCCACTTGTAGTTAAAGTTACAGATGGGGCATAGCCAAATTCTTGAGAAACAGAGATTTAATCATAAACAGTAATGAATCTAGTTTTGACTTTACTATAAGATGACTTCCAAGCCCAAGATGGAGGCAAGCTGGTTTATCAAGCAAATTTGCCTACATCACACACTTAGGGGTACAGTCCCTATTTGATCTGTTTGAGAAGTTCAGATCATATTCGTTGGGCCTGCTGTCTCTCTCCTAATCCAGGAGAATCTCAGTTCTGGACCTCCTTTGTCCATGTCCTGAAGAATAAGTCTTCTCCTTGCTGGCCTAATTAGCTTCGTTTATCAGAGAATTTTACTTTCTGTAAAAAGAATAATTTTCTTCCTTTCATGGCCAATTAAGATTAACCTTTCCTCACTACCAAGAAATTGATCACTCATTACCTTAAAGAAACAGGCTGGGTGGGGTGGGTTGCTGGTGGATATGCCTCTGGCTTTCTTATTTGATTGTGGTCTCAAATGCAAAAGGAAACAAAGGGTGTTTTCCATTGTCTATCCAAAAAAAGACATGCATGCATTGCTTTATTAGCACTGACTGGGGTGGGGGGGAGAGAACACAGACATAGCCAGCCCCTAAGTGGAGAGAAAGCCCCAGGGTGAACTAGGTGGTCAGAAGCAATCCTACGCAGCGTGTGATTTGAAAGCACTGTGCTCTCAAAAATAAAAATAGCAACTAAAGGAAAGCTGTATTAGGTTTAAGTTGTGATATAAAAATACCTGTTATATAAGGTTGTAATATCCATGCTCAATTAGTTTTCTCTCATAACTTTCCCTGATTCAATCTGATTTTTTTTTAAGTTAAGAAAGAGGAAGTTCTGCCCTCAGAGGAGAAAACAAAAGACATCAAGAGAGACCCCAGACTAAAAGTGGGGCACAGGTAGATGTAGTCCATTTAAAAGCTCACACCCCCCACCCTACCCCTAGCTCACTTGGGCCCATTTCTCACCATGATTTTTTTAAAATTCTAAACAGTAGCTTCTACAAAACTTGGACACCTGTGAAATAATCACATAGAACTGGCTTATCATTCAGATAAGGCTCACCATGGACAAAGAATAGAGTTTAATTTTAAAATAACTTTAAAACAAGAGTCAACTGTCAGCTTACAGACCATTAATGCAATTGCATGCCTTGTCGGATAGTTTCTTATTTACAGTTGAACTGTATTTACTAAGAGGACAAGATTTCATAGTTAAGGGCTTGAGTTTCTCTCTGTCTCCTATGTCCCCTGGCAGAGACTGGGGAAAGGGAGTAAGCAGGAGGAGTCGGTTGAGAGCTGGGTCATTCATGTTTCATAGGCATGTTCTTTCCTTTATCCTCATACAAGGTTCCAGTCATTTCCTCAAGTAGCTTTACTGGACAGCTCTTCTGGAGTGAGACATTTTCCACCACCCCTTAAGCCTTGTGCTCCCATTGTGCACCCTCTCAGAGCATGGTTCATCTCATCTATGATCATTTTATTTATCTATTTTTAAAATTTCACTCAATACATTCTGATCACAGTTTCTCCTCCTGGAACTCCTCCCAGATTTTCCCCACATCCCTAACCATTCAACTCTACACCCTTTCTTTTTCTCTCTCTCACTCTCTTTAGAAAACAAACAGGCCTCTTGGGGTTTTTGAAGATGCCCTATCCATCTCTTGTATTTAGATAAGCAAATGTTGCTTGTCTCTTAACAACTTGATTACTGAGTAGTTTAGAGAATCTGCAGAATATGGCATTCAAAGATTTTCTTTTTTTTTTGATATCGAGACATATCAGCTCCTGACAGCACCCCCTATTCTACTCCAAGTAGAAGATAAGCATCGAAGAATCTCCAGTGTGAGATGGTTGAATTAGTGGCAAGCCTATCTCTTGGCATGAAAAAACTCCTTGCTCCAACTGCAGACAGACTGCTGTCCAAAAAGGACAAAACTTGGTAGCAGGGAAGTCGACAGCCTAACTCTGCCAAGACAGGGTAGGTAAGTCCTTCATAATCCCTGCTCTACAACAAATGTCTGTCAGAGAAACAGGACCCAAAGGCTGAAGACTGATGCAGGAATGTATGGAGAGAAAATGGGAACTGTCCAGGCAGTCACTGGTATGTCATTTCTTAGTTTTGGAAGCTGCAGGCCCTGCACTTCCTATATAAGCAGATATATTTATCCCTCTCAGGTCTCTGAGGTGGTTGAAGAATAGACAGCTAGAGTCTCATAGTTAAATTTTGAGTTGTTTAGGAATCAAGAGGGTGTTATAGATCTAAGAAGATACTTTTAAAATTGTGTTGCAAGTTAGTATGAATGTTGAGTCAGATATAGACCTTTAAACTCATGGAGATGGTTAGATAGTAGAATGTTAAAGTCAGGGGCCAAATATGTATAAACTGGACATTGGGAAGGTATACTGGGCCATTTAACTCTCATAAATGTGGCATATTTATATCTGTTGTTTTGTATAGTATTTACTGTTATAAGAGAAGGAACCATCTGTTGGACTGAAAGGGGAAGCTGCTGGGGGGAAGAGGGTGGAAGGGCGGGATAGGAAGGGGGAATAGGGAAGGGTTTGTGACTGAGATGTAACTTGAAAAAAAAATAAAGTATTTAAAAAAATAAATAAAAATTTAAAAAAAAGAAAACAAACAGGCAAGCTGTGGTGGTTTAAATAAGAATGACCCCAGTGTGCTCCATATTTGAATGTTTAATCATCAGGGAAGTGGGACTATTTGAAAAGGATTAGAAAGATTACAAGGTGTGGCTTTGTTGGATGAAGTGTGTCACTGCAGATGGGCTTTGTGGTTTCAGAAGCCCAAGCCAGGCCCAGTCTCTCTCTCTCTCTTCCTGTTACCTGAGGCTCCAGATGTAGAACTCCCAGCTCCATCTCCAGCTATGTCTGCCTGTGTGCCACCATGCTTCCCACCATGCTGATAATGGACTAAACCTCTGAACTGTAAGAAGGCCCCCAAGTAAATGCTTTCTTTTGTAAGAGTTGCCTTGCTCATGTTGTCTCTTTATAGCAATAGAACATTGACTAAGACACACAATGTATAAGCAAAAGACCAGAAGACAAAATATGCCCAAACAAAGCATTGTAAGACAAATAGCCTATAAAATTACTATTGAGTTCATTCATGTTGGCCATCTACTCCTAGGTATGGGGCCCACCCTTAGGTGTGGTATATATACCGAGTGACACTCCATTGGAGAAAACAAAATTTTCTTTTGCAAGAAATTGTCAATTAGAGATAGCTTCTTGGTTAGGGCCCTGAGTTTGAGTCCACTTGCTTCCTTAATGCTGGGACCCCATCTGGATTAAATTTGTGCTGGCCCTATTCATGTTGCTATAGTTTGTGAGTTCATCTATTTGTCAGTCCTGTTGTATCTGGAAGACACTCTTTCCTTAGAGTCATCCATCCCCCCAACTCAGGCTCTTACAATCTTTCTTCCTGTCTTGCCTTCTTTCTCCATAACTCCTGAGCACTGAGGGGACTATCACATCTTAAGGAGAAATTTAGAGTCTTATGTCAAAATGCAGATAAGTTTCAATCACAATTACTCTGGATTTCTCAAATTACCCATAATAGTAGCTCAAAGACACCTTTGGGAGCGCATTCTTGTAAAACAGTATGGCAACACGAATATATCAAGTAGGTAGTAGTATTTTAGTTACTTGTTCTAAACCTGGTTTAGAGTAAAACTCAATGTCTATGCAAGGTAGGTACTTAGTAAATCCTGGATGATAAGTCGAATATGCATGATATATTATTTCTTAACCATCCAAAAGAATTTTTGGAAAAAAATATGTTAAGTGATACACAAGTACATACAGTGTTAGGTATGTACTATATAAAGTATAAGGCAACATATGGAGTTCAATAACAAAAAATTATACTGAGAAAATAGGCATTGTGGAATATGTAAGTAAATTAATATTCTCACTTGGTGTCATCATCCTAGTTTCTGAGGTTAACTTTATCAGCTTGTCTGTAGTCTGATTGGTTCTTCAGTGTCGTTTTCAAGCCTGTAGTAGAACTGTAGCTACCAACTAGTATGAAGGAAGTGTTTCACTTGTCTGTGACCTGGAAACCTGGTCAACACCCATGCTTTCTTTGATGGATAGTATTAAGGCTTTTCTTCTTGAATCTCTGTAAACAGCCACTGAATTTCCTGCATTATTTAAATACTTAGTTTTTCATTTCTCCCATGTCCTACCTCTTCTGAAAATTAGATATGACTGCACACAACAGAAATCCAAAATGTCAGTGTCTTAAGGTAGAGACACTTGCTTCACCTTCTATTTCATGGGAAAAGCCAGGGAGTAGGTAGTACCTGGCTGTTTTCATTCTGGGTTCCTCCTCCCTTTCTAACCTGCCATCCTTGTTTGTGGATTCCATCCTCATAGCTGCTGAAACTCTAAGTAATGCGTCCTATTCCCATCAGCAAGGAGAAGAAAGGTAGTTTAAGAAAAATAGCCAAAACTTGGGAATAGAGCAAGTGTAGGATCCAGGCGCCAGATCCCACATGGATTATCTTGTTCTTGAAATGACTTGTTCTTTAGTTACTGTTGATTCCCTAATTAACTCTAAAGTCACTTATTGACTTGGGGAAATAGGATTACACAGTGCATCTCTCCCAAGAAGACATTATTTTGTGGTCTTGAAGAGCAGAAGCCACTTTTGTATGTAACTAAGCATTGTTTTGTTGTGGCTGCTGTATTGTGTTTGTGGTTTTGCTTTTGTGTGTTTTGGTTTATTTGTTTTGGTTTTAAGACAGGTACATGCTATACATCCATGGCTAGCCTGATAACTCACTGTGTAGCCCAGAATGGCCTCCCACTCATGGTTATTCACCTGGGTTAGCCTCCCAGGTGCTAGGATCACAGGGATATACTGCCATACCCAGCATGTTTTTAACTGGACCAGCTTTGCCAACTTACTGACTCCTTCATTAGTAAGATAATTATATGCTCAGAAAATATGTGACAATTGTTTTTTTAGCAATTTCCTGTTTTCACAGGAGAGCCCAAATGACTTTCCCCTGTAAGAGTCAACAATTTCCCTCAGTAGCCCAATTAAAATTTCTACTTCTGCCTTCCTGGCAAGAACCTAGGTATAAGGCACCCATATCTAGCTGGAAGAATGGCTGAGAATGTAACCATTCAGCCGGTGCATGGACAGTCATGTTACAACCAGGGTTCTCATACTATAAGGAAAGGAACCAGAGACCAGGGGGCAGAGAGTAACTAATAGTGCCACAGATCCATCTGTTGTGCTCCTTTTTCCTCTCCCTCTGTCCTGCCTTCTTTCTAGTACCTTACAAACATCCCTAGGAACTCCAGTAGCAGGGATCTCTTGCTCCAGCACCTCCTTCTGTTCCATCAAGAGACAGTCTCCTTCCTTCCCACTGGAGGCCTGGCTCTTCGGCCTCTCCCTGTTTTTTTCTTTACCCTCTCTATTCAGGCTTTTGTTCTTCTCATGGGAATCCTGCCCTCACGGGCTGATATCAACATAAAACTCAGATTGACCACATCACGCACAAATAGATATTAATAAGAGACCACTGATCATTCAATTTGTTTACTTGGTACTAGTTAGTTGTTAGTAGTTATTCTTTCTTAGGTGAGTGCTAATTTCTTGTTCATCTTCATTGTAAGTTTTTCACTGTTTCACAGTGGTCTAATTGGGTCTTCTGATTTGATTATGGGAGCCCACTTCTCAACATGGCTTTAGTGCCATGTGAAATGCACTTCAACTCCCATCCCATAGGTCGACAACATTCTTTTGGAGATGGCGTTTTTGTCAGCTCTGGCCTTTCACTCGGCTCTCTCTTGTATTGAATGGGAAAAAGAAATTGGATTTTTGCTGCTAATAAAAGAAGATTCCTCTTAGATTGCTTCTGAACCAAGGCAGAGTTGGAGACAGACAAGGTGCTTGCCCTGCTCACTTAGAAAGGAGAGATGCCTATTTGGGACTCCCTGGAGGAAAACCACCAATATTATCCTTGGTAATGCAGTTCCCTGTTTAATCCCCCTCCTGAGCCCTTCTCACCACATGGATTGAGCTATTTTCAACTTCAATCTTTGTCCTAGACAAGAGAACACATTGCCCCAAATATATGCTTGGCCCTCTACAAGCCTGTCCATCTGCACATTCTGTTTATCACCAAGCAGGGGCTGGGGCTGTGGAAGCCCAGGTGGTTGGCAGAATGATAACAGAGTGTAGTTATACTGCCCCAGTGTGGCAGACAGCTATGTCAAATGCCACCGCTGCCTCATTTTCTCTGAAATGATCCACTCCAGAGGATTGGATTCCTAGTACACTATGGGAACACTGAGGGTTGGGGGGTTTGGGGACCTGTCATATATCTTCTCTCTCTTTCTTCCAGGTCTCAGGAACACTGGAGGTAAGAATGTAAGCTTGAGACTTTATTAATTGGCCCTTTCCTGCTATATCTGGAAACACTTCTCAGGAGACACAGCCTCTCATCCCAAGGGGTTGGTCAGTTTTTAGTACGAACTTTGAGTCTGTCTGCCGTAAGCCAAGGTTTAAGGCAGAGAAGCCAAGTCTGGCTCTCGAACATTCTGTCAAAATTTTTTTTCATTTATTTCCCCCCATTTTTTAAAAAAGCACCATTTCAAAGAAGACTTCATGCACAAGAAGACAAAGTCTTCTTGATATTGTATCTTCAGCTGCAGCATCAGGTGAAGCTGACGGTTGCTCTTCCCTGTAGTGTGTGTTGCTACAGGCCTCGCTTCTCTTTCCCTGACACTTTGCTGCTGGTTCCTGGTTCCATCATTTACAGTGTCTGCTGTGTTGGCCTGGGCAAGGTTAGTTCTGGATCCCTTTTGGAAGCAGCTGAACACGGGGAGAGAGGCCCAGGTCTTGGGGCAGACAGACCTCACAGTGATGAAAATTGAGCTCGTGTTTGAAACCTGGTAGGAATTTTCCTGGTAAAGTAGAAAGATAAGGGCACACCAAGTAGGACAGGAAGACAAAAAGCATGAAATTATTAATGTTATTGGAAAGGGACAAGCAGAACCTTAAGAAACAGACTGGTTCCAGTCTGGTCTCTATCACATACTCTACTCCTGACCTTGAATTGGTTATTTAATTCCTATTTGAGGCCTAAAAAACAAGTACCTTCTTGCACATTTGTAAAGCATTTAGGTATTTTCTTTGGAGAAGCACCTTAAAATCTTTCACTCATGTGTGCATTTGTTCACCTGAGCTCTGTGTGCTCCACAGGTTTCTTTGTGAACTTAGATGCAAGTCTTTGCTATCTTTTCATCTGTTAATCACAGCTTTTGGGAACAGAAGTACTTGCTTTAGAAGTACACATTTTCTACTCTTTCTTTTATGGTCAATAACCTTTGGCTCACCTTGGTGAAGCAGACGTTGATCCCAAGGTAACGAAAACATTCCCTGCTGTCTTTCAAGGCTCTTCTCTTTGATTCCTATGTAGATCTGCTATGCACCTGGAAGTCATCGGTGCTGAAAATGTGAGATAAGGCTCAAGGCACATTTCTTACCAGGATATATACCGTTGGCCCAGAACCACTTATCAAAGATCATCTTTTGGTCTCTGCAAATTGTCACATCATTTTCCCTCTTAAGTCTCTGTTCATGGATGGGTCTGTCTCCAAATCTTTCTCTTCCATGTTGTTTTATCTCTTTGAAGGGCACTGGCAGGCCTGGGCATGGCAAACATGGTGCCCTTTATCCTTCTCTCTCCCTAGCTAAAAACTATAGATTATATTCTGAAGCTAGCCCCCAAGGTCCATTTGCTAATTTGAGCACTCACTCATTCAAAGTACTAGAAATGAACCCTCTGAGGTGTAAATATATAATTTCTAGGAGTCTAAGTTGATTGTCCCTAGGTGTAACTGTTGGACCCTGGGGGTCTCCCGAGGTCCTGATGCCCAGAGACCACCAGAGACTGAGGTTCAATGCAAAATGCAAGAGGTTTTTTATTAAGCCGACGCCGCACTGGGGTTCAACAGCCTTTGGGAAGGAGTGACCATGAATAACAGTTTTCAGGCAGTTTTTAAGCACAAAAGCCGCAAACAGGTGGGTAACATACAGGAAACAATGCGTAGTTAACTTTTAGCCTGCTAGGTGATAACCGCAGGTGGGGATAGGGGAGTGGGGATAAGGGAAACAAAGGGGGGATCATCCCAGTCAGCAATGTAAATTCAACCCTTAGCTTGCCAAGGTGGGACCATTATCTTTGGTTAGATATTCAGGGGGACCGGGGACCGAGTTCTGTGGAATGTCCCCAGGGGTCATGAGGTCAGGTTCTCATGAACGGAGGAGAAGGCCTTCCTAGGGAGGGGTAGTGGTATTTATTATTTTTTACATAACCGCCATATGCACTCTTCACGTCTGAGTCACAGCCATGTCTGCTGCCCCCATAGGTCTGTTGCGCTTGTTCATGCTGTCCTTTTTACATTAAAGAAACATGTCTGGGCCAATTCCTGCTTTTTAACTTATTAACTGGCCTTAAGCTGTCACGCTACAGTTCTGGTTAAGCTGAATATCTAATTTATTTGAAAATTTTTCTGTTTAAAAATGAAAACATTTAGCCCCGTTTATTTCTCTGTGATTGCACAATTTTAAAATGTGAGTATTTTGCCGCCTATAAAGTAACTACTGCTTAGCCCATGTTGCTCCAGAGTTATGTAGGAGAATATTTTTTCCCTAGTTTTCCAGGTTTCTTTCAGATAATCTTGGTATTTTTTAGGGCAGCCCATCCCCCCTTTTTTTTCTTTTAGTAAATCTGATCTCTTGTTGAGGATCTGGTGCTCATGAGGAAATAGTGGAAGCAATCTCACCACCTCATCCGCTTAGGGTATGCAGGCATTTGTGTTTTTCTAAAGTCTAACATTTTGTGACAGACAGTCCAGGCCTGTTTGGAAAGACAGTGCAGGAAGATTTGCTGGTAGGTGAAAGGGACAGTACCTCAGCCTTGGTGTGGTTGATAGGCCTGGGGCAAAGGCTGGTATTAGGAAGACAGGATAATCCACCCCTTTTGCACAATATTCCCAAAGTGTTGGGAGAAAAGCAGCTTTGAGTGTCAGATCTGGGCATCAAGAGTAGAGGCAGAAGCAATGGGAAATAAGCCTCTCATGGAGGAGGCCTTGCTTCAACACTGGTCCCTTGGAAGGAACCAGCTCTGTCATGTGAGGACAACAGGGATCAACAGGGCAAGACAGAGGATGCCTTAAAAATGCCTTATATGGTGGGGAGCTCCAATGGCAAAGCCAGAAACCACTCGCAGAAACTAAACTATTCTCTGGTTTCAGGCTAAAGTCTGATAGTTTTCTTTTGTGAGCTGGCTTACATAAATTATTTGTTGTGATTGTAAAGGACCCAGTGTGAGAGAGGCAAAGGCCCTGGATAAAAGTCCCCATGTCCAGTCTGCTATGTGAACGTTAAAATCAATTCTAATTAATCTGAAATGTTTATCTCTCCTGTGCCAAACAGTTAAACTTGCCATTTTACTTTTTGTAACAGAATATTTTTATTTATCACACTTATATTTATTAATACTTAACAATCACCTATAAAGTACCTAAATCCTAAAACCTAAACCTTAATTCTAAAATCTATAATCTATCTAAGAATGTTTTAATACCTAAAACACTCTAGTACCTATAAAAAACAAACACTTATGCCTTTAATCCCAGCACTTGGGAGGCAGAGGCAGGTGGAGCTCTTTGAGTTCAAGGCCAGCCTGGTCTACAAAGTGAGTCCAGGACAGCCAGAGCTACACAGAGAAACCCTGTCTCGAAAAACCAAACCAAAACAAAACCAAACACTTAACACTATCTTAAGTTTCTTAAAAGGATATTATTACTCTTGGCATAAGTCCGTACGGATGGCTGGTTTACGTCTATTCCAACAGGTCTTTCAATCTTAAAGTCTGGGAGCCTTATTCATCAGTTCTTAAGGCCAGTTTATAAAGTTAATCTGTTCCGAACACTGATGTAGGGCAGTCTTTTCAATTAGCCAAGAATTGCCTCCTTGGTCTCAAGGCCCAATTATTTTCCAGACCGAAAGCTTATCCAAACCGCTTCCAACTGGTTGTTTTGTTCACCCTTCTGGCACTCTGGAGCTCCAAGGTAGATGACTCCAAAGGACTCTGCCTTAGCAAGTCTGTGACACGTTTTTGTCTTGGATTGCAGAAGTCCAACTCTGCCAATGATGCTACACCTTTACCATCATGGACTCCCAGCAGGTGAGCGCAATAAGGACAGAGGTGGTGGTCTTTCAGCAGGGTCTTTGCAAAGGGGTCACCAGATTGTGAGCTCTCTGTCTTAAATCTCCCCCTATGTCCTGATGATCTTGGAGAGATTTCCAGCAGAGATTTTCCTGGGCTTTTCAAGACTCGCCCCTACAACAGTGCCTCAGTGTTGACATCATCTGCATGGCTTTCAAGGTTTCTTAGCAACACTCCTTCAACAGGGCATATCATAGGGCCACAACTGGCTCTGCCCACACCAGCCATAAAGAATGCCAAACTCCTCCCTAAGTCACTAATCTAAATTGTCCATACCAGGCAGTACCACTTGGTCTGTACCTGGCTTAGCACAGGTCGTCTTCAGCTTCCACTTGGGTGACGTACAATGACCTCACAGCATGCCCAGTCATCACACGCCCTCTCCAGTCAGTTCTCCAGTCTACCTTTGTAGTTCTTCTGACATGTGAGTCTGATCACCCCACCACTCTGCTTACAATGCCATAAGAGCCTCCGTGGCCCCAAGAACACAGAACAGGCTTTAATGTCTCTGCAGCTCAGAGCTTCTTCTCTGTTGTTGTTCGTGGTGGTGGGATGTTTTGTTGTTGATCTTGTTGTTGGTTGGTTGGTTTTGCTTTTTTTCCCGGAGACAGGGTCTCTCTGTGTAACCTTGGCTGTCCTGGATTCACTTTGTAGACCAGGCTGGCCTTGAACTCTCAGAGATCCACCTGCCTCTACCTCTCGAGTGCTGGGATTAAAGGCGTGCGCCACCACCTCCCGGCTTCTCTTGATATTTTGGTTCCGCCTGGTTTCTGCAGTCTTGTGATCACTGTGCTCCAGACAGATAGAACCTGTTTCTGTGTTTAAGAGTCATTCTAGGTCTCTGTCTCTATTCCTCTTTCACTGTTGAACTCTTGCTTTCTCTCAAGGCTAACTGCCTGTCTTAAAGACATCCTTAAAGAAAGAGCCTTTGGGCTGTTTCAGCTCAAGGCTAACTGCCTGTCTTAAAGACATCCTTAAAGAGCCTTTGGGCTGTTTCAGCTCCGACAAGCTCTGTTTGCACCTGGGCTAGGCAACATTGCCCCCTAGAGGACCTCTACGTGCTCTGGCTGGCTGACTCCTGAAGTGACCTGTGAACACAACTGAGGGTGGATTCTGTGATCTGGAATCATATCCCACTGTGTCCTTGGATGTTGCTTCTCCTCCATTCTCCCTTTCTTTTGATATTTCAAACGATCTCATAGATCGTCTCCTTGGATCCATAGGGATATCTTAATTTCCCTTGTATTTTCCATTATCTTTGTTTTTCTGTGTTACATTCTAATAGCTTATTGTCCCTCGTCTTACAGTTTTCCAATTTTCTCTTCAGCCATGCATAACGTAGAATTACAACCTTAGACTTGGCTATTAACTGATTTTCTACACTTTTGGAAGATGTGAAGATTAAACTCAATTATCTCAAGCCTGCTAAGCATACATCTGGCATAGTATAGCCATGCTATGACACTACACCCATAGCCTGGCTGATGTAGTTTTTTTGAGACAGGGTTTCGCAGTGTAGTCTAGGATGGCCTTGAACTCAGGGTCCTCCTGTGGGGAGCCACTAGCCTCTCCAGTGCTGGGATTCCTGTTTAGCTTTTTTTTTTTTTCAATTCCGCTGTTACTTTGTAATATATAGATCCCAACCCCCTGTTAAAATCAGCCAGAAACTGGAAACAACCCAAATGTCCTTCAACTGAAGGATGGATGAAAAAAAAAATCCAACTACACAATGGAATACTACTCAGCTCTCAGAAACAAGGAAATCATGCAATTTGCAGCCAAATGGATAGAACTAGAAAAGTTCATCCTGAGTGAGCTAACCCAGATCCAGAAAGATACACATAATATGTACTCACTTATAAGTGGATATTAACCATATAGCACAGGACAACCATCCTACACCCCACAGACCCAAACAGAAAGGAACTTACCATAACTATCCAATGACAAACTGCACCCAGCAGCGAGCCATGGACCCTGTTGCTTGTTAGTGGAACACCTTACCCTAGCTGGACTGCTATACCAGGCCCCAGTACAAGAGGAAGCTCTTAGCCCTCACATGACTGATGAACTAAGGGGCGCTGATATGTGAGGGCTCCCCTCATGCAAGGAGAAGGAGAGGACAGAGATGGGGAAGAGGGAGGAAGGGTCAGACCTGGAGGGGAGCAAGGAGGGTTTGATTGAGATGTAACTTGAAAAAATAAATTAATTAAAAAATCATTAAGCTTGTGCTCCATTTATGTCACACAGTAAGCATAGTTGTATACTTCATACATCAGACTGTCAGCAGTGAGGTCTTTGCCTCGTGTCTGTGCTCGGTTTACGTGGTTCCCAATTGTGCCTGGTCATCTTTCATTGTTACTTAGTGTTGGAAAAGCAGTTTTTAGAAATAATATGAAGTCTAGGGTGGCAACATATTCATGCAGAGAACATTTTATGTGTTTATTTTACTTTCTTAAAGAAAGGCAGACTGGTGCATTTAGCATCTGATTTAGATGTATCTAAAATCCTAAAAGCTTGACTACCCTATGTGCTACTACAAATGGACTTTCAAAGGTTTTTGTTTGTTTGTTTGATTTTCAGAGGTTCTAGCAAGGGATTGAGCCTCTTATAGATCCTTGACCCAAGAATGATCTTCTATTGGAAAAAGTTGTTCCTTCAACCACTTCAAGAAGGACACACATAGGCCAGAGAGGGAGGAAGGGAAGGAACATCTGCGTAGCCAGCCAGATGAGCTAAATCAACTGACCAATAGGATGACAGATATCATAGCCAAATCACCTTTATACTTTATTTATTTCTGCTAGATACAGTCATGCGGCAGTCGTTCCTTGTCCTCAGAGGTTATTCCATGACTCACAGTGCATACCTAATGCCCTGAGTATTGCCCCACTATACTGTATTTCTAGTATATCCTATAATGTTGCTGCACAGTGTCAGAGACAGTCTGTCTGTCCATGTCATATGCCCTGGTGACTCCTTTACATCACATTATACTTTGGGGCCATTTTTAAATAAAACAAGCATTAATTGAACACAAACTTGATACTGTGGTAGCCAATTTGATAACTACAACCACTGCCAACTGGCTGAACTGTTGGATGATGTATTATTGTGGGTACACTGTATATAATGTGGATACACTGCACAAAGATCCCTCTAAATTACATATGTTGACATCTAGGCTTTAGAGGGCCAAACTAAAAAGAAAGAGCAGAACACCTTTCAGCTATTTCAATGGCAGGGGCACATGTATGATGTCTTGCATAGTTGTCATTTACCTAGAGCTGCTCTCTTGGGCTAAGGTACGTTGAATCCTTTGCCTCTACTACTTGCTCTCTGATACTCTGACAGAGCCAGGTGTAACAGCTGCCAGCTCCCAGCATGCACTTCTTTAGCAGTCTTCTGGTTAGCCTGGCACTTTGCAGCATGTGATACGCCCCTGCATGTCCTTTTCTTTTTCAGTTACTTTTTGGCATCCTCTTACTTTATGTAGAGCAGGGTGTGCAAGGGAGAAGGGAAAGGAGAGTGCCGTGGTTCCCAGTTTTCCAGTTGGTCCAGACCTCAAATTTCTCACCCAGGGTCAGGCTAGATAATGGCCATTCAAAGATGTCTGTCTGTGCTCCCTGGGAATTATGGGTATACTACTACCACATAAGACAAAAGAGACTTCCTGTTGCCATTATGTTAGCGATAGAGGGGTATTCTTGACTGTTCAGATTGTCCCAATGTGATCGCAAGGGTCCTTGTAAGATGAAGGCAGGAGGTACACATCGTATCAAAGATGCGATGATAGAAGTAAGGCGAGAGTGAAGCAGGAACCGGCCCGAAGCAAAGAAATTTGAGCAGCATCTTGAAGCTGGAAAAGGTAAGGACACAGGGTCTCCACTAGAGCCTCCAGGAGGAGTGACGGGGCAGGCACCATGATTTTAGGACTCCTTAACTGTGACAAAATAAATTTATCTTGTTTTAGGCCACTAAATTTACAGTAATTTGTAACAACAGCAGTAGAAAAACTGTACTGGCAGACCATCGGTTTATTGTCTGATTCTGCTGCTAACCACTGTAGCTCATGGAACTGTTTCTCTGGTGTTGGAAATAGGTTCATCAGACTGCCCTCAACAAAAATCCTTAACAGATGGTGGAGGGTGAGTTCCTGTCATTTTCTGTGCCCCCCTGCTACTTCCACAGCTTCTACTTGAATGTTGAGGGTGTAACTCAGGCCTGTCTGTGATGTGGAGAATGCCCTGGCTCTTATAAAGTCTGTATTGTCCTTTTGCCAGGTGAGAAAGTCCCTTCCTCTTCCTGATGATGAGGCAGACCATTTTCTCCCCAACCACTTTATATAAACTGTGCATCTTCTATGTAAAGTTCAGCATTAATCACTAATCTAAAATTTCTTGTTATTGCTGCTGCTGCTGTTTCGAGACAGGCTCTCATTTGTCCAGGCTTGCCTTGAACTTCCTATGCGTCTGGAGAGGACTTCAAATCCCTGTTTCTCTTGCTTCTACTTCCTGAGTTCTGAGACTGTATTCATGCACTGCCACATCTGGTTTATGGGATTCTGAGGCTCAAACCTATGACTTCATGCATGCTAGGCAAGTATTCTACCAACCCACCAGCCCTACCAAGCAAAATTTTGAGAAATAGTTAGAGAGAATGAAAACACCAAAATACCTTAAAATACCGTTAAGTCTTCCATCCAATATTTCAGATATTCCACTGAAAATCCCAAGAGTTTAGGCAGGCTTGTGATATGGCTCTGGGGACATGCAACATGGTGTGGCAGGCAGCAGACAGGCAGCTGCTTGACTTCTCTCAACTTCTACAGCTTGCTCAGTAAGCAGGTACTGACCAGTTCAAGACTCACTGTGTGTGTTTTCTATTCGCATATATTTGGAGCCAGAAACACACAGAAAACAGTAGTCTCTGTTCTCCTATTCACCAGACAAAATAGTTCTGCAGATAATTAATTGCAAAGCAGCATGGTAATTGCTGTGGGACACTGATAAGATGAACATGTATTCACTTATAGTAGGATTTTAGCTATATAGTAGAAGGCATCAATACTACAACTAACACACCAAAGGGAACTTGGACATAGACTTCTTATTTTTAATTTTTATTTTTTAATATATTAGTTATATTTTTTTCTATTTTTTAGTCTTTTTATCTATTGTATGCTTATTGATTTGTTTGTTTAGTAGTTCTCTCTCCCAGGCAATGAGACATTTTTCACTGATGGTACTGCTTCGTAGATCCCCAATGAATGAAGAGGCTCTTGGCCCTCATACGACCTCTCAACTGAGATGAGGGACTGTTATATAAGGACACCCCACCCCAGAGAAATGGGATGGAAGGGTTAGGAGGTAAAGAAAAAAAATGAAATGTGATGTTTCGGCCTTTTACTACTAACTGTCATGAACTGTTTAGGAAAATTAAGAAATGCAAACTAATGGTTATGCAAGCCAGTCATTCTGTTAGGTACTATGACAGCCTATTATAGTTACTTGCTAAGCTAATCAGAAATAAACCTGCTAAGAGACAAGCAACATCTGCTTACCCTAATATAAGAGATAGATAGGGCCTCTTCAGAAACCTCAAGAGATCTGCAGAATATGGCATTCAAAGATGTTTTCGCAACTTTAGATTTTTTTATATCAAGACATATCAACTCCTGACAGCACCCCCTATTCTTCTCCAAGTAGAAGATGAGCATCAAAGAATCTCCAGTGGGAGATGACTGAATTAGTCGCAAGCCTATCTCTTGGTAGGAAAAGCCCCTTGCTCCAACTGTAGACAGAATGCTGTCCAAAAAGGACAAAACCTGGAAGCAGGTAAGTCGACAGCCTAGCTCTGCCAAGACAAGGTAGGTAAGTCCTTCATAACCCCTGCGCTACAATCAATGTCTGTCAGAGAAGCGGGGCCAAACAACTGAAGAGCGATGCTGTAATGTATGAAGAGAAAATGGGAACTGTCCAGGCAGCCACTGGTATGTCATTTCTTAGTTTGGGAAGCTGCAGACCCTGTACTTCCTATAAAATCAGATATATTTATCCCTCAGGTCTCTGAGGTGATTGAAGAACAGATAGATAAAGTCTCATAATTAAATTTTGAGTTGTTTAGGAGTCAAGAGAGTGTTATACATCTAAGAAGATACTTTTAAAATTGTGTTGCAATTAGTATGAATGTTGAGTCAGATATAGAACTTTAAACTCATGGAGATGTTTAGATAGTAGAATGTTAAAGTCAGGTACCAAATACATATGGACTGGTCATTGGGAATGTACGTCAAGCCATATAACCCTCATAACTGTGGCCTAATTACCTCTGTTGTACTGTATTGTATTTATTATTATAAGAGAAAGAGCCATTTGTTGGACTGAAAGGAGAAACTGTAGGGGGAAATAAGATATACCTTAAACTTAAAAGAAAAAAAAAAGGGAAGAGGATGGGGGTTGAGGGTGGGAGGGTGGGACTGGAGGGGACTGCGATTGAGATGTAACTTGAAGAAATAAAAAATAAAGGAAAAAAAAGAAAAAAAAGATGAACATGTAACTGAAGCAGGAGGAGATGGCAGAAATAGTCATTAATTAATTAATTCACAGTAATCCACTCAGCCACAGTGCTGAATGCTAGATGATGCCTTACCTTGAGAACAATAAAAATGTATGGAAACACTCAGGTTTCAAACACTAGGGCACTTATGCCCGGGTCCTGAGTTATCAAGTGATAATGTCCACACATATGAGAGATACCTGTGGCTGTAAGGTAGGCACAAACATAGACTTAGAAATGGTCCTATATCTTCTCCTAAATATTTATGATCAAAACGTGCCTTTCTAAAATCCAGTTAAATATCAGTGATGTTGTTGGAACAATTTTGTGACCTGAAGCCTGGGACAGACTTCATGGAAAAACCCACGAGGCTCAAACACTGCACACCTTGGGAGCCTGCCCACCTTGTCTTTCTCTGACTTGGAGTTCTTTTTATTTCTAAGTATCTGAGTGCAGTTTCAGTCATACTGTAGTGTCTCAAGTATCTTTATTTTCCTGTATTGAACCTTAGTTTACCTCTCAAAAAGTCCATTATTCTTCATCTATGGTAGAAAAACTAATCTTGGCACCTCAAGCTAATTCCCTGACCTCCGATTTGGCTACATGTACAGTTAGTAGTTCAACTATGTCTACATCCCTCTTTTTTCCATATTTCCTCAACCTGGAAGTAATCCATGATATAAAAGACTTGGGCATCATGAGCTAATACTACATGTAGTTTTAGAAAAGTGGCATTGGTCCTCTAAGGGTCGTCTTTCCAGACACTTAAAACTGATGTCACCTGCCCATTTCTTTGGGACAGCAAGCCTGCTCTGGGACTTAGGAACATTTCCTGTGTTGACCAGCATCTTGGCTTCAGCTATAGTGATTTCGCTTGGCACTGTCCTCCCCCCCCCCCCGACCCTGCTATGGGGCCTGCTAACTTCACTCCGCACTATTTTTTGAGAAGTTCACAACTCTCCAGGCCTATTTTCCAAATCTCTACTTGGATCTCAGGAAAAAGTCTTTTCTTAGGAGACAGGAGACTGTCCCAAAGAGCATCCATTACCAGAGATATCAAGGAGAAGAAAGAAGGTTGAAGATGAACTTGGCAGAGAAAGTCTCAGTTATTTTTTCCCACACTACTAACACAATACATACGTAACATTTCTGGGTCATATTGGCTCCCCACTGATTCACATGCACACCCTCAAGTGTCACATTGTGGTCCTTGTCATTCTCTTATGTCATCTCTACTTATGGTTCCTGCAGGTTCTCTCAACTGTGTTTACCTTATTAAGCTTTATTTATTTTTAATTCTTACAATGCACAGCATTCTTTTTAACCTAGGGAACCTTAGGGTATAACACTTTTCTGCCTGGAAAATTGCTTTTACCCCTATTTCACACCTCTGATCACTGGCATGTCTCTCAATTTTTCCCTGCTTAATTTCTCTCATTCATTAGGTTAAAGATTAGGCCTAACCAAATCCAGGAGAACCTTCCCTGAACCCCTGGGAGCTAAGGTCCCAGAACTCCTTGTGTTCCCATTATGTGCTTCTCAACTTTCTCTCCTGTGGTCATCTGTTTACTTCTCTATAAGCCGCCTTACACTCTAGCTTCCTGATGACTTCATTGGCTTCTACTCAGTACAACTTTGAAACTACTGTTCACAAAACATAGCTGACACTTGAGTGGTCAGCAGCTAAGCTACTCCAGACTACCCAAGCAGCAGATGTCATTTTCATGTCCTTGTCTTAATTACCAGATTCTATAAAAACCATTCACACTGGAAACATGACCAGCTGGGAACCCAGTGAAGAATACACTGAAGTCACTTAAGGCACTGGGAGAGGGGAAATGTTGGCAATATTGGGAGAGTAGAGAAGGATAGGATTGTGGCACTGAAGAGGAAGATGATGCCAATGACATCTTCCCCTTTTCTCTCAAGGGTACCCAGACAAGAGCCCTTCAACTCCAGTTACTACCAACATTTCCATAAACAAAGCCAGTAGGGTAACCCATGAACATCTATTCACAGATGGCCCGAGCACCTCAGCTCGAAGTGCCCAACACTGTTCTTTACAAGGGGAATGTATTCATTTATTATTTGTATGATTAGAAGTTAATCTTATAAATGAGCACTGCCAAGGAAAATTTCTGTTCCTCATTTTCCAGCTGATGAATTTTTCCATGAAAGGATTAGAAAATAAGTATTGATTTTTTTCTCTATTGCTTATTATAAAAAGAAAGGAGGCACCAAGAAAGCAAAGCATGGGAATGTTAAAAATTCTTTAGCTCTAATTAAAAAGAAATGCTTATAGCCACAAGGAACTTTGGACTAGGAGCTGGGGGTGTGGCTTAGTGGTAGAGAGTTTGTCTGACATGCCTGAGACCCTGGGTTCAGCCTCAAGGCCCACAAAACAGCACGGACCTGGGCTGAAGATGGCTGCCACAAGTGAACTGCATTTTACTGTTCTTTCAGTGTATGGCTCTGCCACCGACAGTTTGCCTTTGATGCTCTTTCTTCCCCTGTGTCTTTTTCTAGTCATAAAACATCTGGTCTGTATAATTAAGGAGAGCTGAGAAAATACAATTAGTCAGACATGCAGGAAGTAGGTGACAAATCTTCTTCATGACAGACATGTAGCCCAGATCATATTCCTTCTTGGGTAAACACATTATTTATTAATGACATATATGCATGAAAATACCACAATGAAACTCATTACATTGTATGCTAACTTGAATAATTTTTTAAATGAAAAAAAAGAGACCTTATTTATTGACTTGTGAAGGATTCTTAATTTTTTTTTTGGGGGGGGGGAGTTGGTTTTCACAAAAATACTTCATTTTGTTTGGAACTCTTCCCTTGGTCCCCGGGTGTCACAATGGCATCCTTACGTACTGGTGTGGGCACTCCAGGTTTGTGATGGTTGACTGCAGGCTGTCAATGCAGTCCCACTTAGTCCAAAGTCAGAAGACACATGCAATCATGCAACTGCCTTCAAACTCATACTGCTGACTTTAGAGGCTGGATATAATTTTATGGGAGGTAAATGTGACACAGAGTAGCTACAAGAGTCAATTGGATAAGAACAAACCTGATATGCAGTAAGAAGACAGTGCTGTAGATCTCATTATCATCTTCTCTGTCAAGTTGTTGTAGCTGTTTCCTATAGTACACAGAGAGCAGAAATCTTCCTCCCATGCATTGAAATAAAAGCTTTAAACCATTTGATAAATATGTGAATTTATGGTGCACTACATGATGTACTATATATGTTGCATAGAATGTAGGCATATATATTAATTATCTCATATGTTTTCTTGTTTTGTGATAATATGAAAATTTTAATTTCTAAACACTTTTTTCTTTGCAACTTCCTGTATGCATATAATGGATTCTATTTTCTTTCATTCTCTCTTCTTTTATCTCCATCCCACTTCTCTCAACCTTCCCTCCTCCCTAAAAATCTCTTTCCCACTTTCGTGTTTCTGTCTTGTACTGAATTAACCAGGGCAATGTGTGTGGCCATGTATTTGGAGCTCCCTATAGGTGCGGCCTCACCAGTGTGCATACACTGAAAATAATGGCTCTTCCAGAGTCTGTCTCTAGCCACAGTTTAGCAGAGAGTAAGGCCCCATGAACCCCTTCCCTGTCCCTGACTGATTATTGACAGGGCCTGTCTGGTTCAGGCCCAGTATAAGTCACTGAAGCTGCTGAGAGTCCATAGTTGCAGTAGCCATGTGGCATTCCCAGGGAGTGGAATTTCTCTGTCCTTCTCCCTATCTTTAGGCTTACGTTCTCTCTGCTCTCTCCCTCCTGTGTACCCTGAGCCTTAGAGGTGATGGTGTAAACATCTTCTTTAGGACTGATCACTCAACTGTTACTTATTCTCAGACCTTGAGCATCAGTGAGTCTCTGCATTTACCATGCATGTTGTGGGCCCAGGAGGGGTTTTGTAATGCAGAGAACTTTTTTGTGGGGGGTGGCCTTGATGTATTCCTCTGGAGTTCATTCTAGTGGTTTGTTGGTTTTAAAGGTAGAAACGGCTTCTTCATCTCTAGCCCCATTTGAATTCTGGGTGAGTTTTTAAAACATCTATACTTTCTGGCTTAGGGATGCCCCTGACAGATGCATATGAGCATGACTAAAGGTCTGGTTCAAAAGTAACTGCCATCTGGATGAGTCAGAAGAGTGCCAAAGGAAGAGTGCACAGAAGCAATAGCAGGAACTTCTGATAACCATGGCTCCCCACAGACTCGCACTATGCCACCCTCTCTAGAAGGACCTAGTCCTAATGTGAATATGCATGTCCAGGCTTTGTTGCATTTTGAACAAGTCCCATAAACATCCATATGTAGAAAAGGTTGTGTTCAAGTTATGGTATTAGTATTAGCAAGATGAGGCAATAGGAGAGAAAGGTCATTCAAATCACAAGTGTTTCAGTTCATACACAAGAATCACTCTTTTAACTACTCTTTGAAAACATTTTGTCATGAGCTGTAAGGCTGATGTGAAACAACAATAACAGAAACACACACACACACACACACACAGAGAGAGAGAGAGAGAGAGAGAGAGAGAGAGAGAGGATGGGTCCAATAGCCCTGACTGTCCTCTGTGACTGCAGTTGGAGCTACCATTTGAGCAGTGACTATTTCTGTTCTCAAACTGCAGAGTAAAACACCGACAAGCACAAACCCTCTGGTCACAGTATGGGGTTCAAATCCAAGACCCAGCTGTTCCCCACGTGTAACATTTGGAAGTTGCTTTAGTTGCTTGTGTGCTGTAGTGGTGGCCTGCTGTGTGAGGTAAAGTGGGGGCCACTGATTCAGAGAGTACAAGTAAAGAAGTGGGGCCAGGGCCACCCCCTTGTAAGCTGAAGGACAGAGTGTGATTACTTCTCATCTTCAACACCCACACCCTGGATGTTCAGTTGTGTCAAACATTTGCTCACAAATGAGAATCGCTGCTGTGATCTCTTGGGGTTATAATCTCTGTGACTGCCATCTTAATGCAGTAGTGGTATTGCTCCATACAGTGTTGAACCCTTCCACATACCTTTCTACATTTCTACCCTCAGCCCTTAGTAAGGATCCATGTTCCCAGACACACAGTCTGTATATCCTTCCTTTTGTGGCAAGTTGCAAATTGACTGCACTGTGACTTCTAAAGCTGGGAAAACTGGAGCAAGCAGAAGAGCTACCATCTGGAGAAGCCAGAGAACATTTGCAAAACGAACAGACCTGCTTTTCATGGCGCTGGGCATTAGACAATGTCACAGATGGCTTCACTAAAGGACTATGAGTAAAGTGCAGAGAATCAAGTGTGCCTATCTGCCTCCTGCTGAAAGCAACCATCGTGGAACTACTATCAGGGTTGTTAGGCTTCAGAGGCCTGAGAGCCTTAACAAGCCAGACTTGGCCATTTGTCTTCAATAATCCAATTAAACAAACATATAATAGTGATAAAAAGAAAAAGAAAAAGGACATTTATTCTGGGTGGCCATATTGAGAAGAACAAAAGATCCAATTACTCACCCCCATCCCCAGTCTATCTTTGGGATGTTAGTATGAGGTTTAGGTTTAAATAGAGATTGAGCAGAATCCTTAGCTAAATAGTTCTGTCAAGGTGTGGTCTTGTTCTTTGCTATTCTCAGGGCTCCTCTGTCAGTACCGTGTGAAATCTCTTCCTGGGAGACAGGTGTTGTGTCGGTGTCGTCGTCGTCCCCTCCCCCCTGGTTGGAACCAGGGCTTTTTCTTCTCCTACCATGGGATTTCTAGTGAAATCCCAATTTCGTTAGAAACATTGTCTCAGTAGTCTGATAACAAAATGGGGGGGCACAAGTATCTCTAAAATATTTTCATTCTTGTCAGGATGGTTTCAGGGAGGCAAACCTGTATAAATAAAAACGCACTAGCCTCAAAGCCCAGACAAATGGAGACTGAAAGCCTTATACTTGCTTAAATGTGTGTGTGTGTGTGTGTGTGTGTGTGTGTGTGTGTGTGTGTGTGTGT
>CAJQZJ010034075.1:7349943-7386088 GCA_907164525.1 Lophiomys imhausi | reverse complement strand
CCCCCCCCATCCCATCCCATCCCAGCACATCCAATCCTGAAATCAGGACTGACCACTTCCTCTTCCATTGAGTCCAGACACCACGTGCCCTTAGGGGGAAGTGAAGAGTTCAAGTCAGAGATAGCTCCCACTCTTCTTGCCAGGGGACCCACATGATGACCAAGGTACCCATCTCTTTTTCTTTGGTATTCTTTAGACAATATGTCTACAAGTTGCTTTATTGTTTATTATGTTTACAAATAGCTGGCTTCTTAAATTTTCAGGGTTATATCTTCCAACAAACTTATAAGTATCTCAGTCATTACACATTGAAATATTCTCTTTCCTTTATTTTTTCTAATTATTCTTTTTAAAAATATTTATTTATTACTTCAGGTTACATCTCTTTCCACCCCTCCCAGTCCCACCCTCCCACACTCTACCCCCTATCCCTTCCATCCCACTACTCTGGAGTGGAGTGTCCCTACATAACAGTCCCCCACCCCAGTTCAGCAGTATGAGGGTCAAGAGCCTCCTCATACACTGGGAAGGCAGCACCACTAGGGCAAAGAGTCTCATTGAGAGTAAACAAAGTCTATGTTCATATTCCCTTTGGTGCATTGGTTGTAGTATAATTATCCTGTACTATATGGCTAAAATCCGATTATAAGTGAATAGATGCCATGTGCATCCTTCTGAGTCTGGGTTAGCTCACTCAGGATGAGCTTCTCTAGTTCCATCCATTTGGCTGAAAATTTCATGATTTTGTTGTGTCTGAATGCTGAGTAGTATTCCATTGTGGAGATATACCATAGTTTTTTAATCCATTCCTCGATCGAGGGACATCTGGGTTGTTTCCAGTTTCTAGCTATTACAGGGTCTAGTTATTCTTTTATAAAACTTCATCAGTGAGAATGAAGATGTATCTCATAAGAATAGGGTTTGCCTAGCAATATCCAGGCCTGCAACATCAGCAATACCTAGGCCTGATACATCAGAAGCATCTGGCCTCATCTCCCAGACCAGCTCCACCTGGGGTCAACAGGCCTGCCAACTCAAGAATACCTAGGAGCATCCATCGATGGCATCCAAACTGGCTCCACCTAGGTTTACCAGGCCTGAAACTTCAGTAATATCTATCTAGAGGTCACCAGGCAGGATACAAAAGGAACACCCAGGCCTGCTACAGCAGGAAACTCCACCTTAATTGTGGGACCACTGCTCCATCAAACTCCACAAGAATGGCTGCACAGTAATATCCAGGCTGACCCTAGACCTGCTACATTGGCAACATTCAGGCCTCCAACATCAGGAAAATTCAGATTCCGCTGGGGCACCTCAAGGTGCTCTGAACTTGGTGTTGTCCTTCTGAGCTCTGTGATCCACTGGCCTACTTCAATCCTGTGGCACCAGGAACACCCAGGTTCACACCACAGAAACACTCAGGCCCACTACACAAAGAACAGCCAGGACTAGTCAGGCACAAAGAGATGGTTAAAGGCCAGTGTAAGAACACAACCAACAAGAGCCAAGGCAATATGGCACCTTCAGAGCATGACTATCCTGCTACAGCAAGTCCTGGTTATCCTAACAAAATCAATGCCCAAGAACAGGACCATGAATCAAACCCTATAATGATGATAGAAGCCTTAAAAGAGGAAATGAAAAATCCCTTAAAGAAATAAAGGAAAATTCAATTAAACAGATAAATGAAATGAATAAATCCTTTAAAGAAATGCAAGGAAAAAAACAAACAATGAAATGAATAATTCTTTTAAAGAATTACAGGAAAGCACAATCAAACAGGTAAAAGAAATGAATAAAACTGTACAAGACCTGAAAATGGAAATAGAAACAATAAAGAAAACACAATCTGAGGGAGCTGTGGAGATAGAAAACCTAAGGAAAGGACAGGAAATACAAACACAAGCATTACCAACAGACTATAAAGATAGAAGAGAGAATCCCAGGCCTAGAAGATACAATTGAAGAAATTGATGCACTGGTCAAAGAAAATGTTAAATCTAAACAGTTCCTGATACAAAATATTCAAGAAATTGTGGACACTATGAAAAGACCAAATCTAAGGATAACAGGAGTAGAAGAAGGAGAAGAATCCAAGCTCCAAGGCTCAGAAAATATTTTCAACAAAATCATAGAAGAAAATTTCCCCAACCTAAAGGAAGAGATGCCTATAAACATACAAGAAGCCTATAGAACATATATTGGGCCAAAAAAGAAATTCTTCCTGCCATATAATAATCAAAACACTTAACATACAAAACAAAGAAAGAATATTAAAATCTGCAAGGGGAAAAGGACAAATAACATATAAAGACAGACCTATCAGAATTACACCTGACTTCTCACAGAGACTCTTAAAGTCAGAAGGGTCTGGACAGATACCCTGCAGACCCTATGAGACCTCAGATGTCAGCCCAAACTACTATACCAGCAAAACCTTTAATCACCATAGATGGAGAAAACAAGATATTCCACAACAAACTCAAATTTGAACAATACCTATCTACTAACTACACTACTGGGTATGTACCTCAAACATGCATCACCAAATCACAAGGACATTTCCTCATCTATGTTCATAGCAGCTTTATTCATAATAGCCAGAAACTGGAAACAACCCAGATGTCTCTCAACTGAGGAATGGATAAAGAAATTGAGATACATCTATTCAAAGGAATACTACTCTTATCAGAAACAGGATATCATGAAAATTTTGGGCAAATGGATGGAACCAGAAGTTCATCCTGAGTGAGCTAACACAGACCCAAAAAGACACACAGGGTATTTACTCACCCATAAGTGGATATTAGCCAATACATAGAAGATCATCATGTCACAATCCACAGACCCATGGAAACTGAGTATCAAGGACAGCTCAGGGGGCAATGCTTGAATCCCTCTAAGTAGAGAAGATAAAATAGACATTGGAAATGGATGGAGAAAGGGATCTGGACAAGAACCCAACATTACTGCCATCAGAGAAACCTTATCTAGCAGATAATTAAGCAAATATCTGGTAGTTTTGAGGAAAAGTTAGGGGAAGGTTTGAGTAAGCTGGAGGGATCAAGGACTCCACAAAAAGACCCACATAGCCAATTAACTTGGACACAGGGGGCTTAAAGAGACTGAACCACCTTACAAAGAGCTTGCAAGGACTGGTCCTAGGCCCATCACACTTATGAACCTGTGATGGTGTAGTGTTAAGCATTCTAAATGTTAATTAATTGGTCCTGCTTGATGTCTGTTACTTACAATGACTCTGATTGGTTAAAATAAATGCTGAGGCCTGAGATTGGGCAAAGACAGAGAAAGGTGGGACTTCCTGAGATTAGAACAGGAAGCCTGTGCTTTAGACAAAGGATTAATGCATTCCAGCCAGGAGCAACAGGAAAGAGGATGCACACCATGGGTTAGAAAAAAAGAACTTCATTCCACATGGCCAGGAACATCTGCATAGTGTGGAGAATGACCGTCCAAAGGGAAGTATGTATATATGGGGTCATATTTGGGCAATAGAATTAAGAGCTAGTTTAGGTGGGCCAAAATTGCTCAGTCCAGGCCTAGGCTTGTTAAAATCCACATGGTGTCTGTGTGCTCATTTATAATGGCTGCTTAAAGATTAACAGCTGCCAAACCAATTAATAATAATATAAATACTGTTAAACAATTTAAATAATTATTTCTACAAATGGCACCCAACATAATTTAATTAACTTTTTTTTACTCACATAGCCAATTAACTTGGACACAGGGGCTTAAAGAGACTGAACTACCTTACAAAGAGCTTTCAAGGACTTGAAAATCTAGGCCCATTACACTTATGAACCTGATGGGCTGCTTGGTCCTCAAGTGGATCCCCTAACAATAGGAATGGGGGTCTATCCCGGACTTAAACGATGTTGCCTCCCTCAGGCACTCATGTTCCTAGAAGAACTGCCTTATCTTGCCTTGATGGAAGAGGAGGCACTTAGTACTGATGCAACTTAAAGTACCAGAATGGTTGGTACTGGGTGGGAGGGGTAAGGTATGGGGGAAGTGAGTGTGAGGATGGGACTGGGAAGAGGAGAGGGAGGGGATGTGGATTGGAATGTAAAATAAAAAATAATCTTGAATTTAAAAAAAGATAGTGTTTGCCTAACATGCACAAAGGCCTGGGTTCAATCCCCAGCACTGCATAAACTGAGTGTGGTAACACACACCTGTAATCCCAGCACTTGGGAAATAGAGGCAAGATAACCAGAAGTTCAAGGTCATCCCCAGCCATATAACAAGTTTGAAGCCAACCTGGGATCTATGCAACAGCAATGACAACCACATTAGATTTATGTTGGGCATCTCACTTTGTCCTCTATTCCTCTAACGCTTATATTTAGATCTCTTCATTTTCGTGTTCTAAATTCAGATAATTTTATCAAATCAGTTTTTCAGTTCGTTAACTCTGTTTTCCTCTCCTAAAATTATTATTATTGTGTGTGGGTTTACTGTATGTGTGTGAGTGTGTGTGCCGCACGACATGTGTGGAGGTCAGAGGAAAACTGGACACCAAACTCAGGTTACTGGGTGTGTGCAGCAAGCTCTTTTGTCCACTAAGCCATCTTGCCAGCCTCTCTCTTCTGTGGTTTATTGGCTTTCAGACTATGCATTGAATTTCATGGATATAAAAACATATTTGTGTGTATGTGCGTGTTTAAATTTTGAAGCAACCTTAGTTTTCAAGTATTATAGAATCACAATCAATTGTGAAAATAGTAGAGAAATTTTCCATATACTCATAATCCAGCTTCCCCATGTGACCCTCTAATAATGCAATATTGAAGCTGAAATATTGGTTGGTACCATGCTATCTGATATGATACTGATTTCAAAGTTTTCACATATACTTATATCATCAGTATCTCTGTATGTACTTGTAATAACATTTATTAAAACTATAGACTCACGTAACCACACCACCACTGGTAACATACAGAATTGACCCATCACTACAAAAGAACTCCTTTGTTCTGCCTCTTCATAACCATAACTGGCCTCCCTTTCTTTTACCCCTTAGTGATCATTGATCTGCTTTCTTTCTCTAAATGGCTCTAACTTTAAGTACATTAAGTGGAAATGCACAGTACCTGTGACCCTTGGTGACTGATTGTTTCACTTAGCAATGATTTAAAGATCAGTCTGAGTCATATGTATCACAGCTCTTTTCATTGCTAAGTAGTGTTCATTGTATGGCCAGAGGTTGTTTTGTCCTCCCATTGAAGGGCAATTATGATGTGTCTGGATTTCTGAGATTACATGGAGTTGCTTGAACAACTAGGCTTCATTTTTGTATGAACAAAGATTTTGATTGTCATGCAATTGTGTGTTTAATTTTCTAGGGATAAACTGATTTGTAGGGTGACTGTACCACTTTACACTGTCACCTTCAATATCCTAGAGATCTGGTGTCTGTGTGTCCTTGTCAGCACTTAGCATTGCCAGAGGATTTTAACTTTCATGTTAACAGTTCCAGCAGGCATTTGGTCATTTCTCACATGGGTTTAAGCTAACAACCCGTGATGTTGGTTCTTCTCAAGTGTTTCTTTGCCGTCTTCCTACTATTTCCTAATCAGGCTGTTTTCTTGCTTTTGGGTTTAGAAAATTCTTTATATATTCTGCATACAAGTGGTCTGTTAGATATAAGGTATGTAGCTATTTTCTCTGCCATAGACTTTCTCTTGTTTAATTTTAATTTCAATAAGTTGTACTTCATTCCATTCCCAAACTCAGTCCAAACAACTCTTCAGAGACTCTCCCACTTTCCCCTCTAAGTCCTATTTAGAAACCTTTCTAAAAGATAATAATTCTCCTTTATGAATTGTAGTGTTTAAAGCTCTAAATGTGCCCTCTGTACCACTTGTTGATTCTATTTCATAGTATGATTTCCTCACATGCTTTGCTATTTTATAGTCTCAATCTGCCTTTGTTAAGGTGTAATCTTTGGAAAACCCCACAGAGCCCACCTGGGGTGGTACGATGCTGTTCTACAAGGGAAGTGTTCCATTTGCTTGGGTGCCATTCCAAGAAGGGCAGCCATGAGCACCACGTTTTATGATTTCACGTCTACATAAAATCACAGCTCATATACTCATAATCCAGCTTCCCCATGTGACCCTCTAATAATGCAATATTGAATTTCCAGGACACCATAGACAAGAATTTGGATACCAGAGGGTGTCATGGAATATGTTTAACTCCCTTCCGAAGATGATTGTCTTTTGTTCATTTGTTTTGAATATGCACTGTGTCATCTGGCTTCATGTTGCTTTTTTTGTTCTGATTTCCTGCCTCCAGGGCCCAAGACTTATCTCCTGCTTCCAGGCTGGGCTCACCAGGCGAGCCCCTTCCTTGTAGCTCAGTCACATCTCATTTCAGTTTCACTGGTTTTTATTTCTCCTGTTATTGTCTGCCTGGGGATTTTCTGAGCTCCTATTCTCATTTTAAAAATGTAAGTCACATAAAAGGGTAAATGCATAAATAATGGTCTTAGCTTATCTAGTATTCCTCATATTTACTAGCAGGGGAGTTTTTAAATTATCTCGATGAATATTTTTGTCTAATAATTAGTCATAACAAAAGCTTACAAAACCACACACTGATTCTTATAGGCAGCGCCTGTTAAAATGATGACTACCCAATGCCTTGTTTGGCTAGTTTTATGACAACTTGGTGCAGGCTAGAATGCTTTGAGAGAAGGGAATGTCAACTGAGAAAATGCCTCCTCAGTTCCCGCCTCCAGGTTCCTGTCCTGACTTCCTTCAATGATGGGCTGTGATGATGAAGTATATTAAAGCCACATAAGCCCCTTTCTCCCCAACTTGTTTTAGCCATTGTGTTTAATCATCACAGTAGTAACCCTACCTAAGATGGAAATTGGTACCAGAATAGAAGGGTATTGCTGTGACAGACCTGACTATAATTTATTGAGAGGATTATGGAAGTACTTTGGAAGTTTGGCCTAGAAAAGTCATTGAGTGTTGAGGGCTAAGTGAGCTGTGCGGTAGGAGATTGAAAGATAAGAAAGCTGAGGACAATGCAAATAGATGATGGAGGCCTGACTTGTGCAGGTTCAGAGAAGCAAAGTGTTTAACTTATTTGATTTTACTGAAGCCCACAGTTGAAAGATTTTGAACTTTTAAAGAGATTTTGGAATTTTACAGAGACTTTGGATTTTAAAAGAGACTGGATATTTTTAAGAGACTGAGTGTTTTAGTGTTTAAAACTTTAAGGACTGTGAGATTTTTAAAGTTTGGAATGTTTATAATGTAATGCTGATATTAACATCTGATTTTGGGAATAACCGAGAAATAAAAGGTTATGACTCAACTGTGATACGTTTGTGTGTCAAGCTGACAAAGGGTCAATTGTGCTGGCTAATTTTATGTCAGCTTGACTCAGAATAAAGTGTTCTGAGAGATTGTAACCTCAATCGAGGAAAAGCTTCCACAAGACCTGGCTTTAGGCAAGCCTGTAGGGCATTTTCTTAATTAGTGATTGATTTCTGTGATGGCTGTTCTGGGTTGCCAACTTGACTACATCTGGAATGAAAACCCAAAAGTGCAGGGAACACCTGTGAGGGATTTTTGCTTACTTTGAAGTGGGAAGATCTACTTCTAATCAGGATCTTTAAGGTAGAAAGAAATAACTCTAATCCTGGTCTTCTGGGTTTGGAAAAGACATTCCTTGCCTTTAATCCAGAGTTTGGGACAGGAAGACACAACTTTAACCCATATCTTTAATTCTGATCTAATCGAAGCCATGCCACCTGCTGGAAGCCTAAATAAGGACATGGAAGAAGGAAGCTTTTGGTCTTTGTTTTCTTGTCCTGACCTTGATAGAAAGTCCATTCCTTCACTGGCATTAGAGCGTATTTCTTCGGAATTTCAGCATATACAGAAGGCCAGCCGAGACGTCTTGTGGACTGAGTGACTACTAGATCCTTGTACTTTCCATTCACAGCCAGCCATTGTTGGATTTGCTGGACTGCAGCCTGCAAGGCAACATATATATATATATATATATATATATATATATATATATATATATATAGAGAGAGAGAGAGAGAGAGAGAGAGAGAGTCTTGAGAGATTCATTATATAAATTCTGTTACTCTAGAGAATACTAATACAATGTGGGAGGGGGACCAGCCCATTGTGGGTGGGTCTACCCTGGGTTGGTAGTCCTGGAATCTATAAGAAAGCAGGCTGAGAGCAAGCCATACAAAGCAAGCCAGTAAACCAGACACCTAATGACCTCTGCAACAGCTCCTGCCTCTAGGTTCCTGCCCCATTTGAGTGGCTGTCCTGACTTCCTTTGATGACAGACTTCAAAGTGGAAATGTAAGCCAAAAAACCCCTTTTCCCAGTTTGCTTTTGGTCATTGTGTTTAATCATAGCAATAGTAATGTGAGGCTGTGGCAAATACCACTACCCCTCCCCAGGAAGGCCTTCTTCTCTGTTCATGAGAACCTGACCTCATGACCCCTGGGAACATTCCACAGAACTCGGTCCCCAGAACTATCTAACCAAAGACAATGGTCCCACCCTAGTGAGCTAAAGGTTGAGTGTACATAGCTGACTGGAATGTTACCCCTTTGTTCCCCCTATCCTCACCTGATTGCAGTTATCGCCTAGCGAGCTAGAAGTTAAGTTTACATAAGCAACTGTATTGTTCTTCCTATGTACCCTCCTGTTTGTGGTTTTTGTGCTTAAAAGCTGGCTGCAAACTGTTGTTCGGCGTTCACTCCTTCCCGAAGGCAGCTGAACCCCGGTGTGCTGGCTTAATAAAAATCCTCTTGCATTTTGCAACGAACCTCGGTCTCTGGTGGTCTCAGGGAATCAGGACCTCGGGGGATCCACAGGTCCAACAGTAACCCTAACTAGGACAGTTTCCACACTATCATTCTCAACCTAAATCACTTTGTTTCCCTTTGTTCTAGTCTAATTTCCTAAGTCACTCACCCTTCTTTGAATGTACTTATTACTTAAGGTGTATTCACTACATATTCTCCAGCCATCCCTGGGCCAGCAGCCCTGGGTATAATCTCCCCCAGGATCAGCATCAAATCAGAGCAAAAGGATAGAGAAAACATTTAATCATCTATCTCAGTGGTTCTCAACCTTCCTTATGCTGCGACCCTTTAATACAGTTCCTTATGTTGCAGTGACCACCAACCATAAAACTATTTTTGTGGCTACTCCATAACTGTAATTTTGCTACTGTTATGTAAATATATATGTTTTCTGATGGCCTTAGGCAAGCCCTGTGAAAGGGTTTGTTTGTTTGACACACAAAGGGGTCACAACCCACAGGTTGAGAACATATGATCTAAGGCGTCACCCAGGAGTTTGGAGTGGGTGTGGACACACTGATTAAAAGTGGCCACAGATGCATGAGTGAAGGGAGAATAGCATTAAGGAGGAAGACAGTGGATGTCATAAAACCTAGAAAAAAATACCAGGGGGCAAGAATTTGGCAGTGTTTCTCCATCTGAGGCCAAGGTTAAAGAAATCTAATCCAGGGCATCCATTCCTAAGGTCATTCACTATGCTTCCCTGGAGCCTGCACAGGAATGCCTATTGGAGCATCCCTTTGATATGCTTTTGCAGATCAATAGCAGGCAACTGTTGGATGAGAACTTCCCTTGTTCAGGTGTTCCACCTGGCAGACATGAGCATTTTGATCTCTGAGAACAGCTATCCTTCCTTATAATTAATGAGCTGGCATTCTGGTTTACATATGCTTCCTACCCAGACCACTACTGAGGCAAGGTCAAGTTTAGTGTCTGTCAAACTGATGAACAGACTGTGAAGATGGGTCAAGGGCAATGGACCTTCCTCCAAGGTTTGGATGTCCTCCAAGCTGGGACCTGAGCTGGCAGCACTGAGTGACGCAGGAAGCTTTTGTAAATGTCCATTCCTGGCCCCGACTCCAGCCCTTCCTGAGTCAGAATCACGATGAAGCCAGGAGAATGGATAGAGGATCTATGATTTTCATAAAATCCTTTGATGGTTCTTAGGCAGCAGATTGGGGAAATGCTGTCCAAGATCATTTTATCACTCATCTTTCTTTAACTAGAATGTGCACTTTTCAAATTTGCCTCTGTTCCAAAACAATGACTCAGGTTACAGGAGACTTAATTGAGTTTAATGCAATCCCCAGTACTGTAGGCTTAATCATCCCTTGGGTAATTGCATTTTGAAATAAGAGCTTGTTAGTACAGATAAATCCCTTCAGCACTAGGGCTTTCTCATCTTTGGAGCAAAGAAGGTCAGCCTCGGATACAGTGCCCTTGCGATCAGTCTTCTGCACCCTACTTCTACATCCAGTCTGCCTTTTCCTATCCATCCTTGTTATAAAACATATGTTCCCAAGGTATGATAGGAGCTGGTACCAGCTTCCTCTGTGCATAATTCCAATTAACTTTGGAATGTTCCTTAGGTTCATTCAGGATCCACCTTCCCTACAGGAGCATCTACTTCCTTCTGCTTTTTTTGATAGAAGGGGAGCCATCATTACTGTCAGTGTCTTGGGATGCTAGGATTCAGGACCCCTATTCTTTTGGTGAGGAGGGGACTTGATGATATCTTACCTTCTGCTTACTATTATTCAACTCAGAAATCAATAGGAATTAGCAAAGGATGGAGGGCTTAAGTAAGATGAAAAATGACTTTCACCCAAGAATCTAGGTGGATTCTCTTTTCACAGTAGCTGTTTTGGAGAACATTTTTCTCCAGATTCATCTTGTTCCTATAATTCCCATGTGTTGGCTTTTATTGTATTTTAGAACAAACCAAGTGGGAAAGCTTAAAGAGAAGTCTTGGTTACTGATCAAGCCTATTTTATAGAGTGCTCACCTTACCAGTGCAAAATTAGAAAGTCAAATTGTCATCAACATATAGACTTAACATATATATGAGAAGATGGTAACTACCAATGGCTCCAAAGAGCCCTACTCCATTCATTTAATTCTTATTCTATTCAACAAGTATTTGTGGATAGTCTAATTGGTGCAGCGCATTTTCAAAGACTGAGAAGGCAGGTTTTGCATGAGTTAAGGCTGTTTCAAGATGTACCTAGTCAATAACCATTGAGGTAAAATCTGGGAACATCACTGAGAATCATGTGGATTTGATCACTCTCTCAGTATTCTTTGCATCATGAAGAACTTACTAAGGTACGTCTGTCCCTTAAGCCTAAGTACTAACTCAGACAATCTGTGGAGTTCACATGCAGTAGATAGCAAAAGTATTCCTTACAGACAGCCTTGTACTGTCAATGAAAGAGTCAAGTGAATTGGATAACTTTTCACCTGCCAGGGATTTTGGTGATAAGCCTTTATATGCATAAATAGCCACCTTGAATGATGTTGGCAATAGATTTCTATATGTTTTCTTCTGAACTGATAACTTTCAAAGTAAAACCAGTGCTATCCTATTTGTGTATTTCTAGATGACACTGAGTATTTTGTACTTCATAAAAAAGAAAAAAGAATAGCTTGTAGCTTAGTCAGACTACTCAACAACATATCCTGGAGGTAAGTGAAGAGTTAAATTAGTTTTCCTCCTTTATTCTTAACTCTGAAATTGTCACAAAAATACATAATGATTCATTCCTCTGGCATGATGTCAGACATATTACAAATGCTTACATGTACTTACAAATTACTTCTGGCTTCTAAGTCTTAGTATGGCAGCTTATGAAACAGGTATGTCTACAGAAGTTTTATCATTGCAAAAAAGCCTAAATTGTAACATATATTATCCATATATAGTTATATTATGTATAACACATATATATGATATTCAAAATTATAATAACCATGCAATCATGACACTCATCAACCTGATCACAGACTGGTAAATGCAGTCTAGGAATAACCCTTGAGTGTATGAAAACCAGAATCTTGGATCTCCTGAGATTATGACTTTAAACTTGGTGTAAGGTACTAAACAAAGGCAAACAAAAAGTAAGTGCAAAAAAAAAAAATGAAAGGTGAGGGAAGCAGATGGTAAACCTAAGTATTTCTCGAACAAAAGAGATTGGAGGAAAGTGTACTTAGCAGATATCGTCTTTGCAACAGGGCCTTGAGGAACAACTATAGATCTCAGATGTCTAACATATGTCCAGGAAAGGCTCACTGGAGTTCCATGGATCCAAATCAAGTCCAATGAGAAGCTCAGATCTTACACAGGAGAGTAAATGCCTAAGTGTGGAGGAGAGCTATTCACAGTGAAGGAAAAGACAGAGTGGGCAGCATACCTTCCTGAGCAGCATAGAATTTATAGTCAAAATGCCTGGACTTCGGTCCCAACTCTCCCATTAACTAGCTGTAGTCTTGAGTCAGTCAAGAGTATCTGTGGCTTTTATTCATCTTGACACCACTGAGGGTTAACATATCACTTCAGGACCTAGTGACACTCAAAATCAGGAATATGCTACATCCCCAAGCTGGTGGGCAGTGAATTGGAATGTAGGACTGACAACAGAACAAAGAAAGCAAAGGTGTTATAATTTTTTTTTCATAAAGCACTTATATACAAATTTCAGGACAATAGTTTGGGTTTTTTTTAGACTATGCTCTTTGTTGATATTTTTGTGTGAAGATGGTCTTACAAAAATGGATTATTTATACAAAAAAAATAGCATTATGGGAATACCCAGAGGCTCTCAATATACTACAGGCTATTACCATTGCTCTTGGTTGCCTACCAGAAATAAATGGTAAAGACACCACTGCTGAGCACAGCACACACTTTGGATACAGGGTATAGAGAAATGAAGCTGCAACTAAACAGGAAGCTTCCTGCTTTCTAGCTTATATTCAGAAAGTGCTATGCCACAGGCTATTGCAGGAGAAAGGTAATCAGTCTTACCAGATATGACCCCTGGATGATAAATTCCTACCAAGATATGGTGCAATAGTGGCATAACTGTTTTGGAGGTAACCAACCATTTTCTTAATAGATTTGAAGCCCACTTCACAGGAAAGAATATATGCCCAGTAGTGGTATTATACACCTAGTCACAATCCCATGGCTGAAGAAATAACAGACCAGAGGTGGGTGTTAACTACTGATGTTTTGCTCAATAGACTTGTAGTCAAATCGCCTTCTAAATATCTATGTTTAACTCACAGACTAATGCTATACCCAGCCTCTATCACAGACACTTCTTTTTGCAGTGGGCTACAGTTATTGCTGGTCAAAATGCTGAAAATAGGTGACTGCCAAGCGCTCAGCCCTAATGGTGACATCTCTATCACCTCCTTTATGGCTAGGAGAACATCAAAGAAAAGGGACATGGAAGACTGTAAGAGTGTTGGCTGGGGATGAGTTCTGTCTAGTGGACATGGCGTAGGCATAGCGGTCTTGAGTACAGCACAACACTGGGCTCTTTGACATTCCACCATGAGTCCAGGAGGCGCTCATGAAACCCCACCCCTCCACCAAGGAACTATGGACAGGTAAGGGCTGTTGGGAGGGAGTGGTAGAAACTCTTTTCTCCCCACAGTGATATAGCCAAGACTAAGTTTCTCATGTTCCAGTAAGTAGCACCCCTACCTGTGCCTGTACAAGCAGTCCTATTTAAGCTATCAGTAAAAGGGATACGAAAGTAAGAAGGAGAATAATCTGGAAGAAAGTAGTCAGAAGAAATGGGAGGGGGTTAGAGAGGATAGTAGAGGATGAATATGATCACCATATATTAAATATATGTATGAAATAATAAAAATTAATTAATTAAAATATAAGATTATGTCAGTATAGATATTGGTTGTGAATCTACTCATCTAGCAAAAAATAGAATGGAGACACTATGTAACTCCTTCAATACTCTTTCTTAAAGGTTTTCTTTAAATTTATTTTTTTTTTTTATGTGTATGGAGGTTTTGCCTGTCTGTTTGGAAGTGTACCACATAAGCGACCTGGTACCTGAGGTAACCAGAAGAGGGCACTGGATCTCCTTGAACTAGAGTTACAGACAGTTGTGAGCCACCATGTGGGTGCTGGGAACCTGGCTGGGATCCTCTAGAAGAGCATCCAGTGTTCTTAACTGTCAAGCAACTTCTCCACTACCATCCCCGACACCTCACTTAGAAGTTTTATTCATCCACAAATCCTTGAGTTTAGGAACTACTTCCCTAAGACAATTCCAGATGTGCATACAGGAACTGAGTGGGGGGAGGGAGCTTCAGTGTCATTGTCTGGTCCTTTAACCCACTAGTTTGACAATTACAGAAAGAGTTAAGAATAGTATTTTGTAAAGCCTTTCTTTTCTGTTTCTAAAACAAAACAAAAATAATTTTGTCCTAGTTGTGACATCCTGTACTAGCAAGGCAAATGGATGGTAAGTCTACTGTTGAACAAAACAAAAGCCCCAGATGAAATATGAATACACACAAATGTTTATGACAATTTCCCAGCTAGTTTAACTAACTGGGCCAAATGAGCTGCCTGTTCTAATTCAACTTCTTTGACACTTTCCATCTTTGAAAGTTACTTTTTTAGAAGGGCCAGATTGGTATTTAATTATATTTCAGTGTTGATATGCAGTCAGTTCATAAGCCCAGATCAAAGCATTAAAAATTTGTAGATCTGGGATAAGAATATAACTCAATGGTATGGAGTTACTAAGGCTGGCCTAGTGTGTACAAAGACCTGGGTTTCATCCCCAACAGTACAATTTTTTTTGTAAACTTGGTTTTGAAAAAGGTTATTTAGTTTTCAACTGAATTATTTATATGAGTAAAAATTTCGGTATTTGTATCATATTCAAATCTCTTGCAATTTTTAGGCCATTCTCAGATTTTCAATTCTTTTGCCTCCCAACTGCCCCCATATGATTTCTTCACATAGTTCACAATGTTTGAGTATGACCTCATCTAAGAAAAGTGTCGAGGAAGTTCACGGAAACTTGTATTTCTCTCTACATGGTGCTTTGACATTTCCATCTACCTAAGACTCAGCTTCCGATGGTTCTCTACTAATTTTTATTTATCACTTAGGGTTCTGTCACTGTACAGATTGCCCAAATATTTGACTTCTAACACACAAATCTGAATTTTCAGTGTTTCCCAATTGATCTCTTCAAAACTACAGGTAAACAGCAAGCTCACCCCTCCTTCCCTGGGCTATCTGTAAGCTTTCAGTTGTCAGTCTTGAGCTATGAGTACAAACTGCCAACTCTTTTGCAGGAACCATTCTATGAGGACCAGTCTGTTCTACCTATGGGCAGATATCAGCGTGTTCCACCCATTTCTCAGACATTACCAGTACTTGAGATCCATTGTTGACTTCATGCCATTATGAGCCTCACTTAAGAATTTGCTGGCATATCTGAACCCTTGATTAGGTGCTATTCTGTGCATCTTAACACTTACTTATACATGATATATACTCTTACTGAAACATCAAAATCCAGACATACCCTACCAGGACTTATAAGAAACTTCACTGGAAGTGACTGGACTCATAGGCTATGCTATTTGAACTTGGATTGTCTTATTGATTTTAGCTCTGGACTGCCTCTGTGCTTACTGGTTTGGTTGGTGCTACACACACTGAGGATGAATGGCATTGCATTACAATAAGCTTACATACTTTGTAGAGGGTTTTTGGGATTTCTCACTGTAGTGTTTCCAAATTTGAGTGCTGAACTATGTTAAGTCACTTGCCATTTTCCAAATTCTTAATTCCTCTCCTCAGTTTTTCTCTGCCCATGGCATTCCCCTGGAACCTCACAACAGCCTCTCAGTCTGACAAAATGCTATATGCCTTTCATGGCCCAGTTCAAAAGCTGCCATGCCTGTGATACCCACCTGGACCTCCCTGCTAACTCACATTCCATCTGTGATCCCACAGTACCTCCTGTATGACCACAGCCAGATCACAACTGCCTGCACAGAGGCCTATTCCTCCCATTAAAAGCAAGCTCTCTTGAAAGAAGGGGGCACATTTATCATTTCTCTGTTTCCAGTAAGTATAGTGTTTGGCCCAGAGCAGACAACTCAGTGATGACAAAGGAGTGACTCAGCAGAGGTTAAAGGCTCCTCATGACATTAGCTGTTTTTCTCTGCCTCATTACTTCCATCTTTTTTTTTTTTTCCTGTTCAACTATGTGTAATGCTAGGAACTCGGGATGTGCTTCTTTAACTGGATCAATGTGAATGACTTTTGCAAAGTGCTCATGAATGCCTTCTATAGAATTACTTTCTAAAATGGGGCTGGACAAAGCTTTCAAGAATCTATCAATTCAGATGAACTTCCCAGTGTGGCTCTTTAATGGTCTGAGGCTCATGGTTCATTGCTAGATTCATAAGGACTCTTATTATTTCAGTTATGGCACAGTTCTTCCGAGCTCTGGGTTACATGCATTACCCCTGGAAGCATCAGACCTTAGCAGCAATTCCCAATTGTATCTACTCAATCGCCACGAGGATGTTTCATGGCAACCAGTTGCACATGGCAACAAGGCTGCACAGTGTTCAGCTTTGCCAGGCCTGGGGCACTGCTGGGAAGCTGTCAACACAGCAGACAGCAGACTGAAATGTGCCATCCAGAGACTCAGCATGTGCAGACAGACTCACAGAAACAGGTGGCACAATGGAAAAGAAAGGCCTGGATTTGGAATTTTAACTATGAATTCAGCAACACAATTCTAGTTCAGCCCTGGCTCAACAGGGGTTGTGATCTTGCATTATTGTAAATGGCTCTGCCTCTTGTCTACACGCATCTCATTCTGTAATGTGCATTTCCCCTGAGCAAATATACTGACTAGACACTAACTCGTCAGTATGTCTTGCCTGTTTCTGTTTTTCTTACACTTATCTGTGGTTTGGGTTATTTGATGATGAATGAATCCTTCAGCCACTCACCCAACTATTGCTGAATTTCTTTGTGATAAAAAAAATAGTAAACAGTAGGCTGCATGTGAGCCATGATGTGATGATAATGATAAAATTTTTACACCAATTAAAATTAATATGTGTGTTTGTATGTGCATGTGTGTGTGACATGCATGTCTCACGAGGCTCACCCCTGTAGAGACTTAGCCAAGAAGAAGCTTCCAAAAAAGGCAGACTCAAGTATGTCTGAAGAATGTAGAAATGGGCCAGGCTGAGATGTCTCACCAAGCCAGTGAATCCTCTGTGACTCCCCAGAAAATGAGGGGCAGTGACACATAGGTGTTAAGATGATGGCTCAAACTTTAGGCCCGCCATTTTTTTTATTTGTGACTGAAGATAAATTGTTTAAGATATTTTAGCCTTACTGCCTTCATCTGTGAACTGAAACAAAATCAAGCCACAGGGCTGCTGGAAGTAATGGAGTCAGTGCCTTTTCCTCATAAAGGGACTGACACATAGCAAATGTCTAAACTGTCCACTTAAAGGACTCACACCACTAAAAGCCAGCGCTGCTCAGGGAGTTCCACCTCCATCTGGAAGGATACTTCAAAACAGAACATATGGGGATGAAGAAGGCACTCCTTTTCTGAGGAAGTACAAGTGAGAGTCATCCATGTCTATGTGCAAAGTAAAGAGTGTTGCTCTGCACTTTAGGAGTCTTTTCTGTTGGACAGAACAAGCCAGGATATCAGCTTCCATCTGGACGTGCTGGAAGCCCTGTGGCTCTCATCCTACAGGACAAGATGCCCACCGCTTTGTGACAGTGTATTATCCCAGGTTGGTCTCTTGGAAGCTCTGTTATGCAAGTCCTTGCTTTCAGGGTGAATCTTCAGATTTGGTGACTGCTGAAGGCCGCATTTGCAGGACCACTCAGAGCCTCACAGCATCAAGAGAATGCTGGTGTTGCCTGAAGTTGCCCATAGGTGGACTGACAGAAAAATATGGCCTGAACTCCTTGAATATGACCAATAAGCCTCTCTGTGACCTGAGCCATACTTGCCCCTATGTGATTTATACTTTAGCAATATTCCCACCTATCCCATGTAGACTTACTCCTCTATATGTCTGTGATTACAAATCTCCAACCTTCATCTCTTCATCTGGCCAAACTCAATAATTTTTTTTAAACATTTTTTGAGGCTCAGCTGAGGAGTCACCTCCAGGATATCTTCCCTGAGTTCCATGTGTTAATTAACAACCATGCATTGAGCACTTAGCTGAGTAGCAGGCAGCGTAATACATGCTTTACTTTGCATAATGTAATGCTGCAGCAAGGAAGTAAATGGGCCTTTGCCAAGTGGAGTTCTTTGATCAAAGTGTACCTTAGTAACTGGGACATGCTGGGGCCTGGATTTTAAGCTAGATTTGCTTAAACCCATGGTTTCTGACCACTGTGGTATGTTTCCTTCCTGCCACGTGTCTTCTATATTTCCAGAAACCACTCTTACTATCAGAGCCATTACATGGAAATCATTATCCTGCATGTTGGCTTCTAGGAGATAGAGACTCTTCCAGAACAAGAGTCATACATACTTTTTACCTTATAAAGAGTCAGAGAACAATGCAGGGTATATAAGTTGCACCCATGTGTAAGAGACTTAATTTTAAATGGTAATAGTGAGTCCAGAGATAATCCTATCCAATCAGAAATAGACAGTTTTCAATAAGCAAAAATAATGGGTGAAAGTCTTTTAACAAATAGTGCTGCAGTGGTTTATGGGAAACCCAGCAAATCTCACTATGTCATACCAAACAAACCTGGAACTGCCATGATTCTATTAGACACTTTTGTGTCTAATAAAACACCGGACAGAACAACTAAAAGGAGGAAGAACAGACTTCTTTTGGCTTCTGGTTTCAGAGGATTCCACCTCTGGTTGAGGGGCTCGAGGATCCGGAGCCAAATACCACCACAGTGAGGCTGCACGAGAGAGGCTGTTCTCACCATGGCGGACAGGAAGTAGGAAGGGGATGTCAATGCTCACCGACTTTATCCCTTCACCCTTTCAGGGTGTCTCTTCCACATTTATTAAATCCTCTGGAAACACCCTCACAAACACCCTGTTGGGTGTGCTTCAGCCTGCTAGTTGATTCTACACCTGATCAAGATACTGGTGAAGATTAGCCCTCACAATAACCATAAACATAAGAGCTAAAACTAGAACTTCTGGGTAGTCTAGGACTCAAAAGTTCTTGTGACTACATTTTAAGCAAAGATTACTTAGACACTGACAAAGGAAATAAAAGTCACTGAGTGAAAAAAAAGGAAAATAAAACAGGATTTCATCAAAATTAAGCTTTTGTATTCAACAAAGGACATTGTTAAGGAAACAAAAAGGCAAACTGGACCTGAATGAAATATTCACAAATGTATCTGACAAGGAATTTTCATGTAGATAATATAAATAACTCCCACAATCAAATATTAAAAGCACTTATAACCCAATGGGAAAAAGGCAGACGACTTGGGCTGGCATTTCACAAAAAGAATACACATAAAAAGCCAATATGTGGTAGGTTTAGTGTTAGCATATAATAGCATAGGGAACTTGGAATGGCTGGACTTTAAGATAAAAGACTTACTTCTGAAGTGACATGTCCTTGGGAACTCGCCAAGGACCAGGACCTCTTTGACCTTAGGGCTAGGGGCAGGACATGCCCACTGAGGTGCCTGCCCTCTGGAGGTCTGCTGTCATTTCACAGCCCTCTGTGAAAAGCATGTGAATGACATGTCCTGAGGCACCTGCCCACATCTGTGGATCACCTGTGAATTCACTCCCCTCTGCAAAAAGCTTTTTTGAAAAAGACTGAGCCCAGGGGCACAACTTGAAAAGTGCACGAAAGCTTCTGCCAACAGGTGAAGATATTTAAGGTAGGATTCACATGGATGGAGGGCTCTCTCTCTCTCCTGTTCCTGACTCACTCAGCAACATTTTCCTCGACCAGCAAAAAAAAAAAAACACGCATCACAATCTCATCGGAAGGTTTCACCCTCTGATGTTGACCCCTTTCAGGTCTGGAGAGGAGATGGATTCTCCCTGAGATTCAGGCATCATTAGTTACAAGTCATTTGAGTCACCTAACACAGGTGCTAGTATTCAAACTCCAGTCCTTTGCAAGAGCAGCAAATGCTCTTACCCACTAAGCCATCTCTCTAGCCTCACCAAAAACATGTTGAATAAATAATCCAGCCATAAAAGAACACACACTCTTCAACATTGCAGGAAAATCTGAAACTTTTCCTAGAGATCCTGGAGGGATTTTGACTTCTGGGGTGGAACAGGAACAAGGGACCTTTCTGGGCAATGGAAAAGTTTTGAATCTTGATTCTGTTGGTTAATATTCTTCAAAACTAAATTCTATTTGTGTGTGTGTGTGTGTGTGTGTGTGTGTGTGTGTGTGTGTGCGCGCGCGCGCCCTGGTATGCATGTGGAGGTTAGAGAACAACCCTGTGGAGTTGGTTCTCTCCTACCTTTATGAGGGTTCGGGGATTGAACTTGGGTTGTCAGGCTTGCACAATAAGCAAGCCCTTCCTTACCTGTTGATCTCTCTCATTCACCCAGAACTGTATTCTTAAGGTCTATTTATTTTGTGTGTGTATCTGTACCTCCTTGTGTGGAATCCAGAGGTCATCAGCACCAGACATCTTCCTCAGTTTCCCTCTGCCTTATTAATATTTCTTAAAGACAAAGTCTCTCCCTGAGCTTTCCTGTACTTGTAGGCTGGCCAGGCAGGCAGTGAGCACTGGGGTTTGCCTGTTTGCCTCCACCTCACAGTGCTGGAACCACAGGCACGCACTGCTGACCTGAGTCTTATGTAGGTGATGTGGATCCAAACTCATGCTTGTCGGCGAACACTATATACAGGAAGGCATCTGCACAGACTATTAAATTCTATTTTATAAAGGTTACCAAAGGAAGAAACAGAATCATTGTGGTTTATTCAGACCACACATGATTCGTAGTGTGTTCTAGATTTTTCGTACATTTTTAAAACAGTCTGCATTTTTAAAATAGTCTGTATTCGACTATGCTGGGTTACAGGATAAAGAGGGGAGCCTGAGATCCATGAAAAGCAAGGAACTGGGGAGGCACCTGCTGGAGGGGAGAAAGGAAGTGGTGTTCTCTTCCCTCAGTGAGAGGGAAGCCCTGCAGAAGGCCTCACACTGATTTCTCAGGTCCCTAGAGGGCAGAACTAGGAACAGCAGGTGAAAATGGTAAAGAGAAAAGGGGCTTTCTAAAGGCCAGAAGATGAAGCATTGGAACAAAGCAGAACCTAGACATCCCACCAGGAGGCTACAGGCAGAAGCAGGGTTCATATGCTGTAAGGATGGAGAGGTCTTTCTCGAAAGGGGAGCAGACCTGAGAAATTGCAGGTAGTCGATTTGACAAGAATGCGCAACACGTGTGAGACAGGATGCATTAACTACGGCTTTCACATTTTGCCAGAGTGTGTGTCATGTGGCCATATGAATCACGGTAAGGTGCTCCAAATTCACACCTTAAAATTTGATTGTGTATGACTCAGAAACTGAGTGGACTTAAAAAAAAAACCTAACTGAATCATAGACACGGGGACAGGAATCAGACCACCCACTGTCTAAGCTTTCAAGGTGAGCGGTCACCACTCCATCCCCGTCATTTCCTGCACTTAACCCCCTCCTCATATTTTTCTTTATTTATATTTCATACTGTCTGCTTCTGCCCACTGGGATCCAAGCTTCTAGAAAGCACAAATTGAGGTCTATTCTCTGTTCTGTTGCCTGGCTCCTAGAATACTGCCAGGCATGAGCAGGTTCTCAGTAAATAATTGAGGATTACAAGGAGTTTATGGCCATAGTTTCCTGGCAACAGGCATGAGGAGGAGGGACAGAAGCTAATCCTTGGACAAAGGAATCAGTGGTGTCAGAGGTTTCCCCACTCCCAGGCAGGGCACTGTACCCGGAGAAAACACAAATAGATCTTTTGGGAGGAGAGGTAGGGCAAGGCTTGGGGGAGATGAAGAAAAGTTCATAATCAGCAAGTTCACTGCTGTCTTGTGGGGTCTGTATTTCATTTTCTGGCCATTTTCCTTTCCTTTGAACTATAATAAAATTCATCTATTGTAGAATTAGCTTATTCAAGAATACAACTTAGTATCATTTCATCCATTCACACTATTGTGTAGCCATCCATTACCCAGGTCAAAAACACCCCATTACCCTTACAAGGGACCTCTGTGCCTATTACACAATTGATCCATAATTCCAACCGCCTTTTAACTCTTCGAAATAGCTAATCTTTTCTGTTTCTACAGATTTCTTTATTCTGGAAATCAATATAAACAGTATCACATGCAGGGTGTGGCCTTTTGTGTGTGGCATCTTTGTTTGAAGATGTTTTTGCAGTTCACCATGCAGTAGCATGCATCAGAATGTTAGCCCTTTTTAAAGCTAGATAATATCCAATTTGCATAAATATATCAGTTTGTCTACCCACTCATGAGTAAATACTTTTTTTCCACCTTTGCACTAATGTGGTATCTCTGTTACAAACATTTGTATACGATGTGACTGAATCCCTGTTTTTGTTCTGTCAGTTATATGCTTGAAGTAGAATCACCAGTTTTCATGTGTGCCCCCTCACCGATGTTTCTTCTTGAGACTCAGAGACTCTGTCATTTGGCTCACAGAGAAAACCAATGATCCCCTTTCAACTACACATACAAAAATTATTAAGGTCATTATCTAATATGTACCACACACACCACATAGCCAAAGCTGAAGAAATGGGCTCCCCCAGGAGGATAAGATGTTGAGCTGGGCATTACTTATCTTCCCAATAAGCACACGAGGGCATCGATTCCAACCTCTCATGAGCTGGGCTCCGGTGAATACCGTGAAGATGCATCCATGACCACAAATACAGCCAGCCTCTGTAGGTGCCACATCTACAGATTCAACCAACCATAATCAAAGTTGTTTGGAGACACACATTGCTTCTGTTTAAACATATACAGGTCTGTTTTCCTGTTGTTAGTCCCTAAGCCAGCTGTTCTCAACCTGTGGGTCATGACCCCTCTGGGAGGTCATTTGAATGACCCTTTCATGGGGGTCACCTAAGACCATCTGCATATCAGATATTTACCTTGCAATTCATAAGAGTAGCAAACTTGCAGTTAGAAAGTAGCAACACAAATAATTTCATGGTTGGGTGTCACCCCAACATGAGGAGCTGCATTTAAAGGGTCACAGCATTAGAAAGATTGAGAGCCAGTGCCCTAAGCAATTATGCCCTTATTTTGTGTTATCTGCTATAGTGTATCTAGAGGAGAGTTGAAGGGATGTGTACAGTCATTCCACACAAGGGATTTGAGTGTCAAGGGACTTGGGGATTCACTGGGCATCCTGGAGCCATAGGGTATCAAGGGACAACTAAACATAGAAGTCCGTACCTCAGTGGAACTATTCAAAAGTACATACAGTATCCGAAGGCCCTTGTTTTTAGTTCTCTTTTGAGAAGTCTTTCAGCAGTGCAGTTTGTTTGTATTAGTTACCATGTAAGCATCATCCATAAAAAAAATATTTTGTTGAATAAGGAAAAAAAAAACAAAAAGCAAAAAAGGACTGAATACCAACTTAGCTCAGGCCCAGTTCTCTGAGCCCTGACAATGTGGCTGGAGTTGAAGACCTTCTGTTTTTCTCTGTGGGAGTGCACTGCAGACTGGATTTGGAAACATGTCACCCAGGCAGTTTTATGACATTAAGTCACTGCTGGCTTTGATTAGCTCTCATTCTAAGAAACACATACAGTTGTAAACAAGTATTCCAAAGTTCTCTCTAGCACTCGTCTATCTTAGGAAAGGGCAGCATGTGATCCAAGTAACTAACACACACACACACACACACACACACACACACAAACACACACACACACTGAATTAAACATATTCATGAGTACTCAAGTCCCTTCCCTACCTTTGATTTGACCCAGCTCCCGAGAGTTACCACTGAGCTGGTGCAGAATGTGCAAGGGCCTCACAAGAGCAAGCTAGAGCTCTAGCTTCCCCTGCTTTGTCTCCCAGCTGCTGTGAACACTCACAGCCCACCCCAGCTCCTCAGACTCAGATTTTCCACTGTGGAGGAGGTCACTGATAATGGAACACTGAAACAGAGGTGGAAAGGCTGGGTAATATAAACAGCTGTCCACAAATACTGGTGGGAATTTTGCACAGATCTTAATTCTCCACTTCCAGGGTCTCAGTTCAACAGGAACAACCCTTTGGGAGTCAGCTTGCTGCCTTGAGTTTTAGTGTTCCTCTTCATCACTCTTTCAACGTATTTAACTAATGATGGCTTTCATAAGAAGGTGGAAACAGTGATGTTCCATGCATCTCTTAGCAATGTACACAGGGTAAAAACTCTACAAGGAGGCACCTAGAGTTTTAATATCTTCACCCCAAATTGAAAACCTCCCTAAGCAAACACCAAGGTTTAAATTCTCTGGTTCTAAAGTAAGCTTATTTTCTCCTCCCCTACCCTCCACTCCCATCCACTCCCCTCTTCATTCCTTCTTTTCTCTTCAATTTGTGTGAAGGAACACAAAAACAATGTTCCTTGAATACCCAATAGTTTATACAATGTCCTCATTAGCCCAGCGCTGTGCAGTGTAATCCTCTCTCGAACTTTATGATATTGTTGTAAGCCCCATTTCACAGATGAGAAAGTTGAGCATGGGGAGTATGTAACCAGGAGGACTTGGAGATGAATAATTTATCAAAGAACAGTAAAAAAGGGTCCTTCCACTCTTCTGTCCTGTGACAGGATTTGAGAGCCTTAGCTTCTGTTCTTGGATCTAAATCTATCTGCCAATGTCCTTTAAAAAGAGGCTACAACCAAATTTGCTTCAGGAGAAATATTACCTGACCCCCCCCCCCAAAAAAAAAGGTAATTGTCCCAGAGTTAGGATTAGGGCAGGGCTCTGTTCTTATCTTTCCAGGAGATTTAAAGCATCCATTCAAGGAATCCAGGGACAACTGGACAACGGAAACCTCAACAGAAAACAGATCAGACACCAAAGAAGATGAGTGGCCCAGATGATCCAGCCTTGCAGACTTCCTCAATAGCTGTTTCCATCAAAAGTCTACAGCCACAACAACTCAAAATCGCTAAGATTGTTCAGCTCCATAGACTGCCCCAGCCAGAACTTCAGTAAAGCCCTGAAGATCAGCTTCTGTCTACAAACTTCTTAGGACATCTAAACAGCTGAGCACAAAAGGACTGAACATAAAAGGATTGTATTAACATTTTTAACCATTTTTCCATTCTGGTTTGGGCCCCAAACAGGTTTACTACGACCCAAATCAGCAGAAGTCATTTTAAGAGAGCGACGTCCCATGCCCAGAGGGTGGGGAGGGTGTTTCTCCCCCCATCCTTTTTTGGTTATTTGATGGATAACAGAAAACTTTGTTATTGAGGGGAAGAGACTACAAGCTGTTAAATGGTCTTGTTAAATGGGTTTTGGAGGTTAGACCCAGGGACTTCCTTCTTTTTCTTTTCTGTATCCTGCTTTCTCTCCTATGTAGGAGTGCACAGACTTGAGAAAAATGGGACATAGATATAGCATGGGAAGGACCAAGAAGAAGGGACAGATTATTGAATATGCCATTATACCTTTGTATATTGATACAAAATTAGTATTATATTTGGCTAAAGTGGTATTGATCATTGTATATTGTGCAAAATTAAGATTGTATTGGACTACATCGGTATTGATCTTTATATATTGATACAAAATTAAAGGTAACTCTTCTTAAAGGTATTGTACCTAGTAATGCTTAAAAATGAAATGTGAAGCTCTGGCCTCTTGATACCAACCATCTTAAACCGTTTAGGATAGTTAAGAAATGCAAACTCCTAGTCATGCAAACGTGTCATTTTGTTAGCTACTATGACAGTCTATCACAGATATTCTCTAAGCTACTCAGAAATCAAGTTGTTAAGAGACAAGCAACATTTGCTTATCTAAATACAAGAGATAGATAAGGCACCTTCAAAAACCCCAAGAGATCTGCAGAATATGGCATTCAAAGATGTTTTCTTAAATTAAGATTTTTTTTTATATCGAGACATGTCAGCTCCTGACAGCACCCCCTATTCTACTCCAAGTAGAAGATGAGCATCAAAGAATCTCCAGTGTGAAATGGTTGAATTAGTGGCAAGCCTATCTCTTGGCATGAAAAACCCCTTGCTTCAACTGTAGACAGACTGCTGTCCAAAAAGGACAAAATTAGGTAGCAGGTAAGTCGACAGCCTAGCTCTGCCAAGACAGGTTAGGTAAGTCCTTCATAATTCCTGCTCTACAATCAATGTCTGTCAGAGAAACAGGACCAAAAGGCTGAAGATTGATGCTAGAATGTATGGAGAGAAAATGGGAACTGTCCAGGCAGCCACTGATATGTCATTTCTTAGTTTTGGATGATGCAGGCCCTGCACTTCCTACATAATCAGATATATTTATCCCTCTCAGGTCTCTGAGGTGGTTGAAGAATAGATAGCTAGAGTCTCATAGTTAAATTTTGAGTTGTTTAGGAATCAAGAGGGTGTTCTGGATCTAAGAAGTTTTTAAAATTGTGATGCAAGTTAGTATGAATGTTGAGTCAGATATAGAACTTTAAACTCATGGAGATGGTTAGATAGTAGAATGTTAAAGTCAGGGGCCAAATACATATGGACTGGACATTGGGAATGTATGCTAAGCCATATAACTCTCATAATTGTGGTGTATTTATTTCTGTTGTTTTGTATAGTATTTACTGTTGTAAGAGAAGGAACCATTTGTTGGACTTAAAGGGGGAGCTGTTGGGGGAAAGAGGGTGGAAGGGTGGGACAGGAGGGGGGAGTAGGGAAGGGTTTGTGACTGAGATGTAACTTAAAGAAATAAAAAAATAAAGTATATTTAAAAAAAAAGAGGCCACAAAATGGAATTCACCCAACCGTCCACATCTGCAGGGCATTTAATTGGATATAAACCTCAGTTGGCTCTTTGCTAATAGGATGATTAGAAAACATAAGCTTTAGAGGAAGAGGGTTATATGAGGTCATAAGGATGGTGCCTTGGATAGGTGGTGCATCTTAGTGACTGAATCACTCGGAATAGTATTCCATGCTATTCTTACTTCTACCACCACTTAACCCTTCACATCTGTCCCAACTTCCTTGTCTTTCATTCTTAATCCAAGAAAGAACACAAATTTATTGGCATATAACTTTCATAAGAATTTATAGCCATTCTTCCTCTGTATAAAATTTTTTTCCATTTGAAACTTAACTATTGATTCAGCCATGCCAGGGACTTTGGGGTCCATGTCCTAGAGGGAAAACAGCCCAGAATAACATAAGGGGTTCAATTTCTACCCCCCCCACACCCTGCACTGACATACTGATAAATATGTTTGACTGTGGGTAAATTACGTGATCTTTCTGTGACTTAGACTAAACAAGAATTTGTCCAAACCCCATTTTATTGCAAAGATCACATATTTAAAAATATCACTGTGTATTTAAAATATGAGTATTATTTCTCCATCACTAGTAATTTTGTCAACTAAAACCATGTTTTCATTATCTTTGTGAAGTCCTTTGCAAAGTTCTCTGAAGCGATATTGCAGTATTCTGCATGAAATTAAGGGAGGCAGAGTCTGAAAACAGACCTTGGCCTTCAGTATCTGTCCTGGCTCAGTGATCATTCTGGCTTAATCATCTTAATTTTTAAGCCTAAATTCTGCTGAAAAACTCCTGAAGGGTTTCTGGGGACAGGAGAGGTCATGGCCCACCTTCCTCACTGCCTAGGACACACGTGGTTTTGTTTTTTGTCATTATTGTTGTTTTTTAATCCAAGTGTCTCTGTTACTTGGTTCAGACTTTTTTTTTTTAATGTCTGAAAAGTTTCCAAAATATCTCCAATGGTTCTCAGCAATATAACTTTTATTTCACAGGCCTGTAAGAACTCAGCACTCTCTGACTCTCAGTGGTAAGATATGACATCATTTGTGCACTTTCCATGTTGAAATTTGGAAGTAATTGTACGTGTTTCCCCTGTGACCAGGGAGCTGGCTTCCCCATTATTTCCAGCTTTAAATTTTAGGAGCCTGGTAACACCCATATTCATGATATTGAGAAACTTTTAAGAACTTTAGAATCAAATTTGAGATGCAACAAATTTGGATCCAGACAGAGTTGTGAATAAGAAAAATAATTTATTCATCAGAATCGACCTCACACAATTCTTGGCCTTAACTTGTGGCAGGGGCCATTTGAAATGAATTCACAATGGGCCCACTGGCATTCTCCTGTACCCAGGAGACCCTGGGCTCTGGTCAACCCACTCAGCCTTGAGGACCTTCAAAGCAGAGTACAGGGTTGGGGACTCCCAGGCCACAGTCACTTCCAGGATTTTCCTCTTAGCCTCACAACTCCGGGGCACAGGAAAATTCACTAGCCCTTAACTTGCCTCCAGCAAAGTAAATAACCCCATGAGCCTTCCTCTCTGGCAGGACCTGGGTTCCCTCATTAATGGTTGCCAGGACTTCCCCAGGAACAACCAGCCCTTGCCTCCCAAGGGTGAGTGCTCATCACCCTCAGGAACCCCAGAGGGAACATGGGAGTGGGGTGCTGTGAGACTAGAGGAGCCTGTTAGAGACTGTGATCTGGAGAGGTGGCTCAGAGGTTAAGAGCACTGGCTGTTCTTCCCAAGGTCCTGAGTTCAATTCCCAGCAACCACATGGTGGCTCACAGCCATCTACATTGAGATCTGCCCGGCATATATGTAGAGCAAATACTGTATACATAATAAATAAATAAATAAATGTTTAAAAAAAAAAAAAAAAGAGACTGTGATCTCCCTGTTTACTCTCAGGAGGGGACAGGCAGAACTAGAGCTGGGGACAAGGTGAGAGAAACCTCAGCTCAACCTGCAGAGGAAGGCAGAATGGTGACACAGCATTTCAGTGAGGCGCTTTCTTAGATAATTAGGAGTCATATTTCAGCAGTTTGTCACAGGGGACTCATTTTGCCGGGGCCGACATGTTTTCCCTTGAGACTAATATATTGGGGCTGCTGTTCATCTTTGCTTGCCATTGGTGATGATGATACACTGTCACAGAACATGGCACTAAGCAATTCACCAATGTCACCATCGTATCAACAGGCCATTTTGCAGGTAAGGACCCAGCAAAGTTTAGTGACCTGCCCAAGGTCTCGGGTAAGTTGTGGAGGCAGCAGGACAACCCAGCTGCCCCGTACAGGCTTGTACCCTTTCAACAGGCAGCTCCTGCCTCTGGAAGGATGTTGTAATTTTCTCCATCATGTGTTGCATTCTGTTGTTACAGAGAATTCTAAGCAGTGAATTCTAAGCGGCAGGAATCACAAGGAAAATAAATTAATACACACAAGACAGGCTGGAGCATTACAAAGGCTGTGACTGGAATATTAGGATGACTGCTGAACAAAGAGAAGGCTAGGCAGGAGGATGGGTGACACCATGTAGAGGGATGGGTGACAACTCTAGAGGGAGTCTTCAGGAAGAACTCAGCTGAACCCACAGCACTGTCAGGTAGATGCCTGTGGCATCCGAACCCAGCCTGTTCCAACAGACGTGTGCACTGGCTCACATATGACCAAAGTGGGCTTTTCCTGGCTCTGGGGTCCTCCCATTCACTGGGGAGAACATATCTACTAGAATTCCCAAGATGGATTTTTCCCTGTACAGACTGATTCCAGAGGCTTCAAGAATAAGTGCAGAAAACATAGTTGGGAGTCAGTCAGGCATACTTCCCAGATAGTTGAAAGATCTAAATAGAATTACATCATCTCAGGCCTGTTTCTGTATCACTTTAATGGATATAATCACACTTCTTAGTAGAACAATGTCAACACTAATGCTCAGATGAAATGGAGTATATGGAACAGATGGTCCCTTACTTGCCATTCAGGTAAGGAGTTTTCAGCTTTGTGATGGTGCAGAAACATACCATTTCTACTGCAGTCCTTCCCCTCTCAGCCTAGTGTTCAGTGAATTACATGAGACATTCAACACTTTCCTACAAGATAGGCTTGGTGCTGGATTGCTTTTGCCTAGGTGTAGGCTAATATGAGCATTCTGGGGACATGTAAATTGGGCAAAGCTGAGCTAAGATAGTCAGAAGGTTAAGAGTAGTAAATATATCTCAGGCTTTCAGTGAGTTTCACATAAGTAGCCTCATCTTAAGTCCAGGAACACCTACAGCATGTCTGGCACTGTGCCAAATAGCCCAACCAACATCACAGTTTTCACAGATGACAGTGGATGGGAAGAAACTATCAAGATGCAGACAGGAGAAATCAGGAGCCAGCTGAAGAACCCCTTCTAAGACTGTTGGGGAAGAGTTTCCCACTAAGAAGGGCAGAAATGCTGGGGTGCATGATGAGCTGGAGTGTGTCCCCTCCCAGACTCACTCTCCAGACCTAACTTGCTCTCACTTCTGGTCATGGATCTTATAGCACTGGAAAGATGCTGCCCAAGTGCAAGATGAGGACTCATGTGGGCATATTCTCATCTGGCCTTCAGTATTGTTTCTACTTTATCGAAAAGGTCAAAATGGAATTTTCAAATTCCTGTTTGAGGGTTCTCATGGTAAATGCAACCCACATTTGTACCCATGCTGAGTATATTGTGCTCAAATTAAATCTCCCTGGGACGTTCTTTGAGCATCTAGTTTTGAGCAGTGTGTTTTTTGCTGATTACTATAAAAAACACAAGCTCTGCCTCTGACTCTTTGGTCAGCAACCAGAACAAAGGTAACATGGGGTGGCAGAGGGAAGCAAAACTCATTACGGGGATGTGTTCGACAGATTGTCTTAGTTGATTAGAAATAGCACACCCTCCACCAACACACTCTCTGCATTCCTTGCTGGTTTTGGCCTTTACTGGTCTGGGGAATGTGCTGACCACACAGCTTTCTGAAACTAGATGAATTTTGTTTGCCTTCATCTCTTATTTCCCAGGCAAGAGTGCAAGTATCTGAAAATCCCCAACTTGGCTTGCATTTTTCTAGTGGCTGGCAGCTCAACCTTGCATTCTAGGACCCTGGTAAAGGGAGCTTCAAAAGCCACTGATGGGGAGCAAAGATGTCTAATGGTGGCCAGAGTATTTTCAGTCTCCTGTTTTCCCTGTGCACACTGGGAAGGATGGAGGAAATACTGGGATTATCAGAAAGCTAGCTCCTCCATGTCATTATCTGAGTCTGGACTCAGAAAACAGAACTGAATCCAGCCCTTCTGCCTTTCATATTTTGTTTTGTTTTGTCTCATTTTTTTCCAAAATGGCTGTTAAAGACATTGCTTGCTGTGAATTTAAGAGTTTAAATTTAAGAGCCTGTGCTGAGAATTACCTAGAAGTGATGACAGTAACATGCACAGTTGATTGAATTCAGCAAGGAAATCGATCACCCACTGGCATCAGGAAGCGATGTGTGCTCTACTAAGGTCTGAAAGAGGTCACTGGGAATCAGAGTCACATAGCCTCATAGGGTTCCCCCATCTTGGGTCATGTCACCTGATAAAAGGAAAGGTGCTGCCCTGAGTCTCTGTGATGAATCAGGCCAGACAAGGAAACAAGGGCATGGTGTGAACAATTTAAAGTGGTAGATGCCTTTAGAATGCATGCTCCTTCGGCTTTCGGACACTCAGAGACTTTTTCAGAGGGATGGGACCAGGCATAAGAGTTCCTAAAGTGGGCCTACCTGTCCAACTTTAAAAGTAATTTCATATGAGCCTTCAGTGCAATTTAAGTGACCACAGGGGAAGGACTGAAGACCATGTTAGGTGACTCAGGAATATTGGTTGAGTATGACAGTACTTCTGGCGGAAATCCTCAGAGCAGTTACAGCAAAATATTTTAGTAATCAAATGGATGTCTTTTCTTTTAATCTGTCTAGCATCTTCTCTCCACTCTTTCCTAAGGACCCACTGGAGAGAAGTCATGACTCACTGTCCCTGCTTCATCTTATTTGTCACATAGGTGGTACAGGCCACTGAGAACAAGCCAAGTGAAACAAGGTCACCTCAGGCAGTGTTCCTTTGGTGTTGTTAGTCAGACAAACCTGGCTGAGCAGAGAGTACCAGGCACAACCATCAGAAACCGGATACATTTGTGTGGAATTCTAGCAGGAAGGCAACTCCAGCAAGTGCTCCAAAGTCAGAATGAGTTTAGTACATGCAAGCAGTGGAAAGAAGGTTAGCATAAACACGGCAGAACAAGGACAGGATACTGCCAGGGTAAGAGTGTGGGGATAAAGTGGGGCAGGGGCAAAAGTGGAGGCAAGAGAAAGAGTAATCTAGGAACAAGGAGGGAGAGGTGAAACTGCAAATTAATTATTGTAGTTATTAGTAAATATAAACTGTAAGATTATGCTGGCGGAGTAGCTGGCAGCTTAGCAGAGGAGTGGGCGGCCTGGCCTTCATGCCTTAACAGGTTGCCTAACTTATCCTAGAGAAAAAGCCCCGGGACCAAGGGTGGCCTACACCACCTGTAACCTAAACTCTGTTAATTAATATAAGTTGTTATATTAGGTCAGTAGAATTACCAACAGCTTGGCAGGAGCTTTGCCTGGGCTCAAGGGGAGTCCGGAAATCTGGAAGTCCAACGGCCCAGGACTGCTTGGACTGGGGGCCTATAAGTTGCCGCAGTCTTTTCCCCAATAATTAAGTACACCAAGACCTTTTAATGTTTTAACACTTAGCCCTTAGCTGGGCAGACTCTCAATTAGCTACTCTAAGTTAACCTGGATCACCTAATCCCAAACCGCCATGTGCCTGCGATTACCTTCCAGCATTCTCCAGACATCTGTCTCCTTCTGTGACTCCCAGCAGAGAGACAATCTCTGCGTGTGCCCAGGGTTCCTGTTCTAATCTCAGGAAGTCCCGCCTTCCTATACTCTTTCTGCCCAGCTAATTGGCCATAAGAGACTTTTATTAACCAATCAAGAGAATGCCTCAGAGGGGGGCAGTAACCAGATCTCAGCATTGAATTCAACCTATCAGAAGCAATGATATTAGACCTTTCCTCAACAGACAGGGGCTTGGATAAAGGTGGTAGGAGCATGGGATGAGTTTGAGTTAAGTTTTGAGGCATTAGATGGTGGCAGCAGGGCTGCAGAAGACACAGCTACCAAAGAGAACCTCTGGAGGTAGTGCCAGGGAGCAGGAAGCAAAGAGCCTTGTATTGGCCATAGGACAGATGTGGTGATCATTGGCCACTGATGTCCAACAGAAATCCTATGTTTCCACTTATGGAGACTTAAGACCTCAGGGTTAGTAACAGCTGGAGGTGGGTTTTAGCTAGCCACTCTCTTTGGTACTTTCTCCATTCTCTACTCCCACAGCTGTCTGCAGAAAAGATTAGCCATGTAGGGACTTTGCTAGAGGAAAAAAGAAAACAAGTTAGAGACCATTTTTCTTCCAAATGGTAGTTGCCAGGCTGTCTGGAGGCCGAGTCCTTCCCCCCCCCCCTCCTCAGAGGTGATGTCATCTGCACTAATGCAGGTAAAAACTGAACAACTGTTTTCTTCAATCTTCCCATTAGCAACTCAAACTCAGCCTATTTGTCATATCCTTATCTTAAACAAACATCCCTGGAGTCTTAAAAGAACAGAGCTACATTCCAGAGACTCACATTTGGCCTGTAGGATATAGACATCCCAGGCCAAGGTCTTGAAACAGCCAGACAGGGTTCATAATTGAACCTGGAGAGTTCTGTGTATACATAGCTCTGAAAACACAGCATTAAATCTCAGAAGTCCCATACTTCATCTAAGTCATTTTTAAGAAAGATATCCTGTTAGAGAGGTGTCCAGTGGACACAAGGTATAAGCCAGGGACCCAAATACTGTTCTATAAAGAATTGTAGCTCCTTTATCTCTCTGCAAAATGTGTCATAGAAATTGTGCAGGTCACTCTCAATAACTAAGTCTGGGGTATCTCATCTACATAGGTTCATTCGTCTCAAATATAATATGGATGGAAAATATAATACTTTAAGTGAAGATTGACACAAAATACCAATAAATGTGCTTATGAGGAGCATGTGCCATTCCCTCCCCCAAACCAAGGAAAGCCTTGGAAAGTTTTACAATTTAATGTGCAAACTCAGAGCTCTTCTCCTTGCATGGACATGAAGAGCCATTTGCAGAGAGTGCAGCTTCCTATGAAGCCAGAATCTTCAGATCAGCAGAAGACATAGTGATGAGACCTAGTACACATTGATGGTAACTCAGAAGGAAGAGGCATGTGTGCCCAGGAGAGAAGCAGCATCCTTTGATAGGGAGTTGCATGTATCCAGAAGAAAAGACAGTAATGCTCTCCTCAGGGTGCTCCTAACCCTCCTCCCAAAATGCTGGAGCTGAAGGTGAGTCTTGGGTGTGTCACTAAGAACTCAGTTATCTTGGACAAGGTCCTTGGCTTCTGTTGGCTCTCAAGAAGGCGAACAAATTGCACAGTGGGTGAGAGGCTTGTCTGGCAAGCCTGATACCCTGAGTTGGAACTCTGAGGCCATGGGAAGGTGGAATAAGGAGAAATGAGTCCACAAAGTTCTCATCTCGTATCTACACACATGCTTCTGTGACAGACCCCTGAGCCAGCACAACTAACACTACGATAGAAGTACCATGCCGACCTTGGAACACACCACACTGGCAGCACCACTTGTCAAAATAAGAACAAAGACCTAATCCATCAAAGTTCATAGTTCTGGGAAAGTCCCTAAATTTACTAATCTTGCTTTTGGGATTCTGTATTTATGCTTTTGGGTAACTGTTGCTACCTGGGGTGTGCCAACCAAGGATGTGGTTTTTGTGCTTAAAAAGCTCTCCCTCAGAAAGGCTTCAGCTATACTCAGGTACCAGATACCCAGTGTAGTCTACTGCCAGCTAATGTAGACTTTCTATTGGCTTGAATCTGTGGCCAAATGGTCTTCTCTGATGGATACTTCACAACACTGAAGCACACACATATGTACACACCATGTATGCACAATAGTAACAAGTGAAATAAAGTTCTTTTTTTTAAAGAGATCTATGTCATAAAATTGATGAAAACTGAATTCTTTTTTTTAATTTTATATAAGTACTTTATTTCTTTTTCTTCAAGTTACATCTCAGTCACAAACCCTTCCCTATTCCCCCTTCCTGTCCCACCCTTCCACCCTCTTCCCCCCCCAACAGCTTCCCTTTTCAATCCAACAAATGATTCTTTCTCTTATAACAGTAAATTCTATACAAAACAGCTGAATTAAATATGCCACATTTATGAGAGTTAAATGGCCCAGTATACCTTCCCAATGTCCAGTTCATACATATTTGGCCCCTGACTTTAACCTTCTATCTTCTAACCATCTCCATGAGTTTAAAGTTCTATAACTGACTTGGCTTTCATACTAACTTGCATCGTTATTATAACCATCTTCTTAGATCTAGAATGCCCTCTTGATTCCTAAACAACTCAAAATTTAGCTATGAGACTCAAGCTGTCTATTCTTCAATCACCTCAGAGACCTGAGAGGGATAAATATATCTGATTATATAGGAAGTGCAGGGCCTGCAGCTTCCAATACTAAGAAATGACAAACCAGTGACTAAAGCTACTTACAAAAGGCCCACTCAATACAAACAAATTGTCCTTCGAGATCTCAAAATATATACACTAAAGCTGGTTTAGCTCCAAAATAACAAAATAATTTCTTCTTTAAACCAGATTGAAAGATAACACTTTATATATTGTCAAAAAACCAAATTTGCTTCAGGAGAAATATTACCTACCCCCCCCCCCAAAAAAAAAGAGGGCGATTGTCCCTGAGTGAGGATTAGGGCAGGGCTCTGTTCTTATCTTTCCAGGAGAATCAAAGCATCCATTCAAGGAACCCAGGGACAACTGGACAACGGAAACCTCAGCAGAAATCAGAATCAGACACCAAAAGAAGACGAGTGACCCAGGTGATTCAGCCTGACAGACTCCCTCAATAGCTGTCTCCATCAAAAGCCTACAACCACAACAACTCAATATCGCTAAGACCGTTCAGCTCTACACAATGCCCCAGCCAGAACCTCAGTAAAGCCTGGAAGTTCAGCTTCTGCCTACAAACTCCTTAGGACATCTAAACAGCTGAGAACAGAAGGACTGAACATAAAAGGATTGTA
>CAJQZJ010034075.1:7334400-7349543 GCA_907164525.1 Lophiomys imhausi | reverse complement strand
TAACATTTTTAACCATTTTTCCATTTTGGTTTGGGCCCCAAACAGGTTTACTACGACCCAAATCAGCAGGAAGTCATTTTAAGAGAGCGACGTCCCATACCCAGAGGGTGGGGAGGGTGTTTCTCCGCCCCCCTCCCTTTTTTGGTTATTTGAAGGACAACTGAAAACTCTGTTATTTAGGGGAAGAGATTACAAGTTGTTAAATGGTCCTGTTTAATGGGTTTTGGAGGTTAGACCCAGGGTATTCCTTCTTTCCCATTTCTGTATCCTTCCTTATCTCCTATGTAGGAATGCATGGACTTGAGAAAAATTGAGACATAGACATAGCACAGGAAGGACCAAGAAGAAGGGTCAGATTATTGAATATGCCCTTATACCATTGTATATTGATACAAAATTAGTAGTATATTTGGCTAAAGTGGTATTGACCATTGTTTATTGTGCAAAAATAAGATTGTATTGGTCTACATCAATATTGATATTTGTATATTGATACAAAATTAAGATTATAGTTGGACACAATGGTATTGACCCTTGTATATGGACACAATATTAAGATTGTATTGGGCCACATAGGCATTGATCTTTGTATATTGATACAAAATTAAGAGTATATTTAGCCGCATTTGAATAGATCTTTGTACATTGATACAAAATTAAAGGTAACGCTTCCTAATGGTATCGTACCTAGAGATACTTAAAAATGAAATGTGAAGCTCTGGCCTCTTGATACCAACCATCTTAAACTGTTTAGGAAAACTGAATTCTTACAGTGCCCTTCTAAGAGTGCCTGGTAGGAGTAAGCAGCCATCTTGCATCTCTGATTTCTGAATGCTGACCAGAGTTTTACACATGGGTAGAGAGTGGCAGCCCATCAAACAGCTGTTTGTTTCCACTAAAGTTCCCACTTAGCCTTCTCTAGGTCCCTCACAGGATGCTGTGCATCCCCAGAGTGCCACAAAACATAACTAAACTATAGTCTTAAAACTATACTAGATGGTCCCCTTCTGGGTTTAGGGACCCATATGGTCAAGAATTCTCCCACAAAATGGTTTAATCTAAACTACTAATTTTAAAGGGAAAATGTGTCCTCTGGGTCCTGATTTAAAAAACAAAAAAGTTCTGTTCAGCAAGCAGACCGGCCTTCCAAAGTCTCTCCAAGTCCTTTCCTGTAACCTGCAGCATACCAGGCTCCATAGATGTTCCAAGTGTCCTGATCCCTCAGGCAGGACCTTCAAGCCTTCCTAGTTCCATGTTCTAGGGCCTGATTCTGCTTTCCCAGGCCCTAGCCACACCAGGCAGGGTCATAGTGACCTTGTATTCCAACCAGCAGGCTCCCTCAAATCTTGCTCAGTGTCCCTAAATGTTACCTTCCCACTGCAGTTGAAAACTCTATCCTATTAAAAATTGCAACCTCTTGCACATTCTTCACATTAGTCACTCATCCTTGAAGGCATTCATGATGATCCTCTGTTTCCAAGAATATGAAAATGTCACCCACACTTTCCAGTACTGGTATAAGCAAATGTACACATCCACTTAACAGGAGAAAAGCAAGGGGTTCTCATGATGCTGGGACTGACTCTGAAGCACACCTTTCCAAGCAGAGTGCTATAGGCCCTGACTCCAGTACATTGCTGCACCACCACCTCCATACAATTGTTCACTAGTCTCCTCATGAGATTTGTTCTGGGGATCTCCACAAATACCCAAATCCATTGAACTTCCAGTCCATTATAGGAAGTAACAAAATATTTTCATAGAGCCTACCCACATACATATCCCTGGCCCTACATACTTTAAATCATCTCTAAATCATGGATAATGGCTGTGCAATGTCCTTACTATATGAATAGCAGTTTGCTCCATTGCTTAGGGAACAGTGAAAAGAAGTCTGTAGTGAAGGCACACTTTTGTTTTAGAATGTCTTCAACCCACAGTTAGCTAACTGTTTTTGCAGCTGTGGAGCTTGTGGGTACCAAGGACTGACTATATCTCAATTACCTGGAGGTTTTGAAACGTGTGGCTGAGATAAGGAGGAGCCTAGTCATGCAGTTTTTGCCCACCACATAGCCCAGACGATCCTATGTCCACTGAAGGCTGGGAACCACAGGCCTAGAGGGATTCAAGTGTACTACTGTGACTCACAGTGATTATTTGTTATTCTGAGGTGGCCGTGGAGTCACAGTCTTAACACCACTATATGTACTTCTCACAGGCCAGGTCCCACAGAACCATCTTGTTCTGAGTGGTTCTCCCAGTGGCATCTAAGCTTGGGAAACTGAGGCACTTTCTCGGGCCCCACTCCAGCTTCACTGACTCCAACTTCCATCTCTGCTGTTGAATCGTAAGTTTAGCAGGAGCATTTGCTAATCAATGAGTTTTTTACCAACTTCAGCATGCTAGAATTTTCCATGATAGAAAAACAAGAGGACTGGATCTCTCCTTGCCTCCTTCCTCCTCTCCTAGGGCAAGACCACTTGTTTGCTTCATAGCTTTATAAAATGTAGAACAGCCACTCTGAAGGCAATTTCTTCTTTGGGAAGAAAGCAAGAGGCCTAGGGGAAGCAGAGGCAGAGCTTTGAGGGTTTGGAGTGGGTTTCTTGCTAGTACTGCTATCCAAGACCGGGATGCTTCCTCAGCCAGGCTTGTCTAAACATTGGAGTACATCTGGCATTTTTAAGTTTTCAGTGTCAAATTTTCTCAGCACCCCAGCCAGACCTTTCCAGTAACTAGGTAACAACCCCAAACCATGGGTAACAAGAGATCTGAGTCAATGTACAAAAATCCCATTTTGGGCCTCTCCTTTGCATCATTACCTTTTGAGACAATAGTAAGAGCTGGGGGAGGAACATGGGGGAAGGAGAAGATGCAGAGTGACCATGGAAGGAGCTCAGACAAGAATATAAACTCTCAAGGCCAACATGACCTGGAAGCCAGGTCCAGGACAGCTGCATGCATGGGGTCAGTCAGTTGCTGGGAACCTGTAGCTTCCCTCACCTGTTTTCCACCTTTTCCTTTCCAACTATAATACATACATATATATATATATGTATTATAGTTGTAATATATATATTTATGTATTATAGTTGTAATATATATATATATATATATATATATATATATATATATATATATTAGGGGAATGTGTCACCAGAATGGCTCCTGGTATGTAACAGACTATACTACACTCTGATACATTCAAACTGACATGTTCCACAAAATCATAATCAAAGAAAACAGTAATGTCAGCCCTCTCAGGATACACACATATTCCTTGAAGGAGTTCTCAAGGATACTCTACAAAGCAAAGACTTTTTTTTAAAAGGGATTTTGACACAGCAACTTGTGTTGTGACAGGAAATGTCTCTGGGAAACAATTATGGGCTCCTTTGGTGCTGGGGCTATCTGTTCTACAGTAAGGACACCCCAAAAAGAAGACACAATATGGCTGACAGGTATCCACTGGCCATCTGGGTTATCACAAGTGGTCTTCAAAGAGATTTCCCTGTCTCCCCCTCACAGTGAGAGATATAAGACTCCTGAGGACTTCATTAAGATGCCAGTACAAATTTGACCACCTAAGATATTCTGATTCAGTAGCCCCAGATCTACACATTTGTTCAAAGAAATTTCTAAACAGAGCAACAATAGATTTGAAGGCTTCCCTTCAAGAAGTTTGACTGTGTGTAAATTCTCCGTAATTGGACTCAAACACAGAAAAACTTGATCCCTTGACATTCTGTGAGTGATACCACAGGTCATACCACCTAAGGCATAAAACTGGGCCATCAGCATGTGCTAGCATCATCTTCTTTATCATCAACATGTCTGCTTCTGGTATTTATTTTTCCTCTATGGTAAGCAGGGCTTCTCTAGTCTCTCTAGGGCCTGGGAAGGATGATCTTATTGGCCTCAGGTACCCCAAATGCCACCTGAAGGCCATCACAGGCATTGTTTAAGATTGTGGGTTACTGTCTGTCTCCCACACTGGTGACCCTTTTAAGAAGGAGCATCACTGAATGTTCTGGTTCCCATCGCTGACCCTGCTGTGCCTTACAGATAGCAAAGTTGAACTGCAGCAGAGTACCTGAAGGGTGCTCTTCTGGAGGGGTCAGGATTCTCTGTTATGAGCACCAGGCGCCACCAGGCAGAACAAAGCTCCTTAGGCCCAGGGTCTACAAGGGCTGGGGCAGATCCATTCCAATCTAAAGAGATGTGGCTTTGGAAATGAGATTGCATAAAGCTGGGGTCAGGAAGGGCCTGCAATATTACTGTTGATGTGACAACAATTTAGAGCATTCTGTTTCATTTATGAGGAAAGTGAAGTAGAAGATGCTGAGCCTAGAAGGAAGAGTACCTCTTCTAGGCTGTGCACATGACTCCTTATTTTATTTAATTCTAAAATGCCCATTATAGAACACCAATTATTCCAGATCCTGCCAAGAGTTAGCATTAGTAAACCTTTATTTGGGTAATCTTAGTGGGCATACAATGGCAGTCGTGTTTGGAATGTCTCTGTCAGCTAGACAGGTTGAGCTCTTTTTAGAGGTTTGGTTTCTTTTTTCATGTTTTCTTCTTCTTCTATAAAGTGACATGTTTGTACAATCAGCTCCTCCTGGCTTTGCTGACCTCTGACTTTTGGGGTTCTCTGGGCCAGTGGAGGAGAAAAAGGGAGAGTTACAAGGTATGGGATGAGAGTATGCACCCAGCTAGGAAAGAAAAAACTTGAAACAAGTTTCTGTACTTTGGGACAGACCAGCAGCATGGTAACGGGTTGAGTTAGGGGAACATATCTGTAGTGTGGCTGAAGGACAGTTTTGAGACAGGTGTAGAAGGCGCTTTCAGAGAATTACTTCAGACTTTCACAAGTATAGGCGGTCTTCATTTTGTTTTATTCACTCTGTTTTATTTTACTGTTTTTAAACCCCTAACTCCCTTCCAATTCTTATTCTTTCCAACCCCCCCAACACTAGGTAGAAGGGAAAAAAGGTTGGAGGAGAAAGGGACGTAGGTCTTTTTTAACTACAACTTGCTGAATAGGATCGTTGGGTTCTTTGGGGGCAATACCAAACTCAGGATCTCCAGCAGTCCAGCAAACCACCACCACCACCAGCAGCAGCAGCAGCAGCAGCAGCAAGCCAGCAGCAGGACAAACCAGCAGCAGTGCAGGAGAACACCAATAAGGACAGCAGCAATCTCTTCTTCAGACCTCCCTTCCTCTTCACCTCCCCCTCTCACTTCCCCTGTCCCTTCCTCTCCCTTTCCTCTCTTGGCTCTGGCATTTATCCCCCTCTCCAAAGTCCTCAAAATTAAACTTTCTGCCACTGGATAAACCACATCCCTGCTAGAGCATAGAGACAATTATAGTTAACACCTGTGCACAAACTGAAGCAGACTCATATCCCATAACAGGGACTCAAACAAATACATTCTCATAACTTAACTGGGTTTTTTAAGGAACGAAAACTCTAACTACACATATCTGGAAACTGACCAGGATGGACAGAGTCAGCTGAAGCCTAAAGCCCAAGCTGGAACTCCCAGGTCTGTGGTAATTCCATTTCCTCTGAGACTTCAGTGAATGGGGGAAGTTGATGTGACAGAGAGAGCCTGAGGAACAGGCATAAGAAGATTCTGGTGTAAGTAGAGAGATGTCCCCACCCACAGAAGCAATTTTTCCCACTCTCCCAACCCACCCCCCACCCCTGAATGTTATAACTTCCTGGAGCCTACAGTGTCCTGCTGTTGAGGCACATTGACCCGGAGGACTGGAGAACAAAGACAAACAGTTATGTCAGGGAAATGTCAGAATGGAAATTCCATCACCGGCTGAGGCAGGGTTCCAGAACCGAAAGGCCTGAACACATCTGGGTCTCAGCAATGACCAGCTAAGGCATACATGAGATGGCATTATGTGTTTGTGCTCAGTGCCTGCCCAGTTTTTAAACTGAGGCAGAATTCATGGAACCTAAAACTAGCCACTTTAGGGTCTTCAACTCCACAACATTTGGGGCATTCACAACACTGGGCACCCATGAACACTGTCTAGTTCTAAAATATCTTCCCTTTTAAATAGATTGTTTTAAGAGCAGTTTTAGGGTCATTGCAAAAATGAACAGAAAGTAAAAGATTTCCCACATAATCCCTACTGTCCCTGCAGCCCCAGTAGTTCCATTCCCACACAGAGCAATGAGCAAATGCTGCACGTCATTACCAAACCAAGTCCATAGTTTACATTAGTGTATTAGTCAGGGTTTTATAGAGAAACAGAACTGACATATATAGGATTTGTTAGAGTGGTCCAACTATTTTGACAATGGCTGTCTCCTGGTGGAAAGTCCAAGAATCCCCCACAAATGTACCCATCTGCTTGAGTTTTAGTTAATTCCAGACATAATCAAGTTGACAATCATGAATAACCACCACAGTTAGAGTTCAGTTGTGTTGTGCACTTCCTGTACAAATATTCAATGATATGTTCCCCCCATTACAATGTCATAGAATTTCCCTGCCCTGAAAACCCTGTGTTCTATTTGTCTATCTCCCCTTTCCCCACCCCTGATGGGATAGTGTTAAGCATTCTAAATGTTAATTAATTGGTCCTGCTTGCTGTCTGTTACTTACATTGTCTCTGATTGGTTAAATAAAATGCTGAGGCCTGAGATTGGGCAAAGACAGAGAAAGGTGGGCCTTCCTGAGATTAGAACAGGAAGCCTGCATTTTACACAAAGGATTAATTCATTCCAGCAAGGAGCAGGAAGGAGGAGGACACACACCATAGGTTAGAAAAAAAAAAAAAAAACCTCATTCCACGTGGCCTGGAACATGGACATAGTGTGGAGAATAGCAATCCAAAGGGACGTATGTATATATGGGGTCATATTTGGGTAATAGACCTAGCTTAAATGGGCTAGGATTGCACAACTCAGGTCAAGGCTTGTTAAAATCCATCCATTGTCTGTGTATTCATTTATAATGGTGGATTAAGGATTAATGGCTGCCAAACCAATTAAAGATAATATAAATACTGGTTAAACAATTTAATTAATTATTTCTACACACCCCTGGAAAACTAGTGATCTTTTTTTTATCTTCATAGTTTTGCCTTTTGCAGACTATTATACAGTTGAAATAATAGAACATTGCAGACCCATTTTCTTCACTCAGAAATATATATATTGTTTTAGTTAATTAATAATAGTATATATAAACTATATATATATTTAATTTTCTTCTATGTCTTCTCGAAGCTTGAAAGATCATTTCTTTTTGTCACTAAGCAATATTCCATTGTCTGAATGTACCATACTTTTTCCTCTGAGAAAGTGAATATTTAAACAGTGGCCATATACTTTTATGAAAATAGAGCTTTGATCCTTGACCTACAGCAACCTGTCCTGGAAACCAGCTCCTTTATTATAAGAGAAAACAGCATGAAAGCCAGCTTGACATAGGCCAGAAAGCTAGATTGCTTTCTTGGGGCAATCAGGGAAGATAAATAACAACTTCTGCAATTGGTCTCAGATGGCCAGGACATGATCAATAATTATAGCTTCTCTATCTGTTCCAATTTGGAACCAACCAGAAAAAGATAACTATGCATTTCTAACCAGTCACATGGGATACTCCACTTCTGGTTGTTACAGCTGCTGCTTTCCCATGCCAACAGCTTCCCATTGGACCTGCCTCTCTAGAAGGCATCCCACTCTTTTCTATCTTTGGGTCTCTGCCAAACTGCTCATGATGATGGTGGTTCTTCTACTGTACCAAGTCCAGAATAAATATTGTTTGCTTTTGCATTTGCCTGGTGACTTCTGTCTCCACACTGTTTACCTAGGGAAGGATGTCCTGATTGCTTCTGAGACTGAGCAGTTAAGAATAAAGCTAATTCCCTGCATCAGGCTGACCCTGAGCCCCGAGATCTGCCCGTTTCTGTCTCCAGTGTGCTGGGACCAAGAGTGTACTCTTCTTGAATGGTGGGACCAAGAGTATGCACCCTCACCACCCCGCTCCATATGACTCCAAAATACATAAGACCACCAACTCTATGGTGCTCCCCCCCACCCCACCCCACCCCCACCCCACCCCACCCCCCCACCCCCCGTCTCCGCTGAAGTCAAAGGCATGGGCCAACACCACAATTCTCTTGTATTTTACCTTAACTCCACGTCTTCTCGACACCTGGAGGTCTGCAAAACCAGGCCGAACGGCTGTATCCTCTATTCCATTCACAGTGTTTCAGCCCTGCCACCTGCCCTTTTTTTTTTTAGTTAATAAATTTATTTGTTTGTTGCTTCAGGTTACATCCTTATCATATTGTCCTCTTTTCCCCCCCGCTTCCCAGCCCCACCCTCCCATGCTCTACCCCCTGACCCTTCCGTCTTGTTCCTCTGGGGTGGAGTGTCCCTGCCTAACAGTCTCTCACCACATATCAGGAGTCATATGAGGGCCAAGAGCCTCTTCATTCACCAGGGGCCTACGAGGCAGTACTGCCAGTGAAAGGTGTCTCCTTGCTACTGGGGGAATACTAAAAAAAGACCAACAAACACACAAACCCACAAAAACAAAGAATATCAACAAAAAAAGAGAGGAAAAAGAGAAGGGAAAAGGAAAAAGAAAAAAAAAGAGAAGGAAAAAGAAAAAGATAAAAAAAAAAAGTTTATGTCCATGTTCCTTTTGGTGTGTTGGTTGTAGTATAGATATCCTGTACGATATAGCTAAAATCCTACTATAAGTGAATAGATGCCATGTGCATCCTTCTGAGACTGGGTTAGCTCACTCAGGATGAGCTTCTCTAGATCCATCCATTTGGTTGCAAATTGCATGATTTCATTGTTTCTGATAGCTGAGTAACATGGAACACATCTTTGATCCCTTCAGATGAGAACCACAGGTCTCTGATCCCAATAATTAGAGTTCAAAGACACACACATGGGATTTGGAGGGACCTAGGTTTGGAGGCTACTTACAAAAGGCCTTCTAGATGCAGGTAGATTGTCCTTTGGGAATCTCAAAATATATACACTGGAGCTGGTTTAGCTCCAAGGTGACAGAATGATTTCTTCTTTAACCCGGATTGAAAGATAACGCTTTGTATGTTGTCGGAAGGCCAAATTTGCTTCAGGAGAAGTATTACCTAGCCCCCCCCCCAAAAAAAAGAGGGCAATTGTCCCAGGGTTGGGATTGGGGCAGGGCTCTGTTCTTATCTTTCCAGGAGAATTGAAGCGTCCATTAGGGGAGCCCGGGGACTGCTGGACAGCGGAAACCTCAGCAGAGAGCAGAATCAGCACCAAGGAGGATGAGTGACCCAGTTGATTCTGCCTGGCAGACTTCCTCAATAGCTGTCTCCATCGGGGGCCTGCAACCACGGCAATCCAATGTCGCTGGGACCGTTCAGCTCTACACAATGCCCCGGCCGGAACCTCAGTGAAGCCTGCAAGATCAGCTTCTGCCTACAAACCCCTTAGGTCATCTAAACAGCTGAGAACAGAAGTACTGAACATAAAAGGATTGTACTAACATTTTTAACCATTTTTTCCATTTGGGTTCGGGCCCCAAACAGGTTTGCTACAACCCAAATCAGCAGGAAGTCACTTTAAGAGAGCGACGTCCCATGCCCAGAGGGTGGGGAGGGTGTTTCTCCGCCCTTCTTTTTGGTTATTTGAAGGATAACTGAAAACTCTGATATTTAGGGGAAGAGATTACAAGCTGATAAATGGTCCTGTTTAATGGGTTTTGGAGGTTAGACCCAGGGACTTCCTACTTTTCCTTTTCTGTATCCTTCTTCCTCTCCTATGTAGGAGTGCATAGGCTTGAGAAAAATGAGACATAGACATAGCACAGGAAGATCCAAGTAGAAGGGGCAGATTATTGAATATGCCCTTATACCTTTGTATATTGATACAAAATTAGTAGTATATTTGGCTAAAGTGGTATTGACCATTGTTTATTGTGCAAAAATAAGATTGTATTGGGTTACATCAGTATTGATCTTTGTATATTGATACAAAATTAAGATTATAGTTGGCCACAATGGTATTGACCCTTGTATATGGACATAATATTAAGATTGTATTGGGCTACATAGGCATTGATCTTTGTATATTGATACATAATTAAGAGTATATTTAACCACAATTGAATAGATCTTTGTATATTGATACAAAATTAAAGGTAACGCTTCCTAATGGTATCATACCTAGAGATACTTAAAAATAAAATGTGAAGCTCTGGCCTCTTGATACCAACCGTCTAAAACTGTCTAGGATAGTTAAGTAAAACAAACTCCTAGTCATGCAAACATGTCACTTTGTTAGCTACTATGACAGTCTATCACAGATATTCTCTAAACTACCCAGTAATCAAGTTGTTAAGAGACAAGCAACATTTGCTTATCTAAATACAAGAGATGGATAGGGCATCTTCAAAAACCCCAAGAGATCTGCAGAATATGGCATTCAAAGAGGTTATCTTAAATTAAGATTTTCTTTTTTTTTTATATCGAGACATATCAGCTCCTGACAGCACCCCCTATTCTACTCCAAGTAGAAGATAAGCATCGAAGAATCTCCAGTGTGAGATGGTTGAATTAGTGGCAAGCCTATCTCTTGGCATGAAAAAACCCCTTGCTCCAACTGCAGAAAGACTGCTGTCCAAAAAGGACAAAACTTGGTAGCAGGGAAGTCGACAGCCTAACTCTGCCAAGACAGGGTAGGTAAGTCCTTCATAATCCCTGCTCTACAACAAATGTCTGTGAGAGAAACAGGACCCAAAGGCTGAAGACTGATGCAGGAATGTATGGAGAGAAAATGGGAACTGTCAAGGCAGTCATTGGTATATCCTTTCTTAGTTTTGGAAGCTGCAGGCCCTGCACTTCCTATATAAGCAAATATATTTATCCCTCTCAGGTCTCTGAGGTGGTTGAAGAATAGACAGCTAGAGTCTCATGGTTAAATTTTGAGTTGTTTAGTAATCGAGAGGGTGTTATAGATGTAAGAAGATACTCTTAAAAGTGTGTTGCAAGTTAGTATGAATGTTGAGTCAGATATAGACCTTTAAACTCATGGAGATGGTTAGATAGTAGAATGTTAAAGTCAGCGGCCAAATATGTATAAACTGGACATTTGGAAGGTATACTGGGCCATTTAACTCTCATAAATGTGGCATATTTATATCTGTTGTTTTGTATAATACTTACTGTTATAAGAGAAGGAACCATCTGTTGGACTGAAAGGGGAAACTGCTAGGGGGAAGAGGGTGGAAGGGCAGGATAGGAAGGGGGAATAGGGAGGGGTTTGTGACTGAGATGTAACTTGAAGAAAAAAAATAAAGCATTTATAAAAAAAAGAATAAAGCTAATTCTATAAATATCTGAGTGGGAGTCTTCAGCTGGACACCACATTTCCATTTATTGGGCAGGATACTAAGGAGTGTGGTTCCTGCATCCTATGTGTAAGAGTATGTTTGATTTTTTTTCAAAGAAATTGTCCAACTGTTTTCTAAAGTGGCCATACTATTTTGCATTCTCATCAATAGTGAATGAGAATTCCTGTAAATGCAGACCAGCATTGTTTGGCCTTTTGAGCCTTTCTAACAGGCATGCAGCAGGAACTCTTGTTTGATTTGTGTGTCCCTATGATACAATGCTGGGCACCTTTTCTTGTGCCTTTTGGTCATCGGTGTCTGTCTTACAGTGAAGCACTCATCTGCTCTGTTAATTGCTGTTTGCTTATTGTTGACTTTGAGAGTTCTTGCATATTTTGGATCACAATCTTTTTTTTATTAGATATGCCTTCTAATTAGATATTTTTCACACAGGTATTTGAGTTTTCAGTTCCTTGAGAGGATCTTTTGCAGAAGTTTCATAACATGCAACTTATCGATGATTTCTTTCCTGTATATTTCAACAAACAACTTTCCTAACACTAGAGAGATTGGAAGGGTCTGAAGACTCCAGTGACAAGAAGTAAGGGAAAAGACAAATATGCTTTTTATTATACCACAGTTAGTAAAAGTCAAGTCATTCTTCATGACCCATCTCTTCAGTTCATCAGACTCAGCAGAATCTGGCTTTTGAGTTTCCTTGTTATTAAGGAAGATGGTTTTCAGACAGGCAGCATAAAAAAACCCAGTTACTCATGACATGGTTAGGCATGAGGATCAAAAGTTCCAAGACCAGGCTGGGAAACGTATCTATGCTGTTTCAAGATGAAGAATGGGGCTGAGGATGTCAATTGGTGGTAGAGTACTTGCCTAGCTCACTCAAGGTCTTACGTTGAAACTCAGCACCTCAAAATGGGAGATGGAGGATTCAACTTTTGAACACTAGGAAACACAAATTCTTGAGTTCCACCAAAATGTGTAACCCAGAATTCTATGAACTTCTGAGATGTTGGGTACCCATTTCCTCCCAAACTGAGAAAACAGCACATTTATTCTCTAGAGGAGAGCAGGACAGTGAATCAATTGGAAAGCATTCTTATTTCCATCATCTTCCTGGAGCTAAAAGCACTTGCCCTCTGCCACTGCATTTGGCAGTGGCAGAGGGCAAGAGTGAAGACTGTTTTGGAGCAAAACTTCCTGGTTCTTACCCACCAATTATGAACAGTATGAGTATTGATTAAGTACTTGAGGCCCTAACGGATGTTAATCAGATTGACACAGACTGAGACGTAAACAAAGAAGCTGAAGGAAAGAGTAAACAGTATGAATATGAATATAATCTCATCTATGAGTGACATCTGTTTGCAAAGACTGAGTTGAAAGGTTGTGTGTTACACAAAGTTTTGCTGTATAGAACTTGAAAGACCTTTGAGGGTTCTGAATATCTCTTTAAAGTTCCTCTGGGTAGCTGTATGTGCATTCTTTTTCCTGAGGCAAAAAAAGCAAAAACAAACAAACAAACAAAAAATCTATCTTATATCTGGCCCTCTAAGCAGAAGGTAGAACAGAGATTGAGAGCATGAAGGTGCTATCTCAGGAAAATGAGGGGACACACCCAGAGAGAATGTGGTGTAAGCTGATCCTGATGGGTGTCAGATCCTAAGGAAACTCAGGACAAATGGCTAACTGTGGTGTTCCTTACCATACCAAATAGCATACTGGCCTCTAAGCTAACAAGAACCAGTTATAGAGTCCCTGTTAGTGTCCTAGTTGCTCTCAGCTCTTCTCACCCTACCCCCTACCCTAAATTTCTCCAGTTCATGAGCTTTCCTTCTCCCACCTTCTCATTTCTTTTTTTTTAAATACTTTATTTTTTTTCCTTCAAGTTACATCTCAGTAACAAACCCCTCCCTATTCCCCCTTCCTATCCCGCCCTTCCACCCTCTTCCCCCCAGAAGTTTCCCCTTTCAGTCCAACAGATGGTTCCTTCTCTTATAACAGTATTATACAAAACAATAGATGTAAATATGCCACATTTATGAGAGTTAAATGGCCCAGTATACCTTCCCAATGTCCAGTTTACACATATTTGGCCCCTGACTTTAACATTCTACTATCTAACCAACTCCATGAGTTTAAAGGTCTATATGTGACTCAACATTCATACTATCTTGCAACACACTTTTAAGAGTATCTTCTTAGATCTATAACACCCTCTTGATTCCTAAACAATTCAAAATTTAACTATGAGACTCTAGCTGTCTATTCTTCAACCACCTCAGAGACCTGAGAGGGATAAATATATTTGCTTATATAGGAAGTGCAGGGCCTGCAGCTTCCAAAACTAAGAAAGAACATACCAATGACTGCCTTGACAGTTCCCATTTTCTCTCCATACATTCCAGCATCAGTCTTCAGCCTTTGGGTCCTGTTTCTCTGATAGACATTTGTTGTAGAGCAGGGATTATGAAGGACTTACCTACCCTGTCTTGGCAGAGTTAGGCTGTCGACTTCCCTGCTACCAAGTTTTGTCCTTTTTGGACAGCAGTCTTTCTGCAGTTGGTGCAAGGGGTTTTTTCACCTCCACTGTAAGATGGTTGAATTAGTGGCAAGCCACCTTCTCATTTCTATATTTCGACCATGCACTTTCTTTGCTCCCTCTCTCTTTGCCCCATCTCAGCCCCCTCCCCATCTTCCTTTCTTTCCCACCCCTCTTTTCATGGCCCTGTTCAGTCTATCAGCTATTTTTAGTCCTCTACTTTCTTTCCCCATCTGGACTCTCCCAGATGTCTCTGTCTGTATTCTCCCACATGTCTACCATAAAAACTTTCCCCTCACCCATACCTTGGAGTGGTGATGTCCTCACTTCATAAATCTGGTGCCAAATCCCGTGCTGTATGCAGCGGGGACTAGAGTGCGTACCACACTACAGTGTTGGTCTGAGTTTATATCCCCCAGTCAAGGTCTCTGGGTATTGTGGGCTAACCTCCAAGATAAGAAGACACTCTGGAAGAGGGCATAACTTTGAGCTACAAGCAGGCCATGCACACAGCACAGAGATGGTGAGTTGGGACTGTTGACTGTTTACCTTTATTCACAGATAAGAGAGGACAGGAGGATCATGGAATCTTCACCCAAGTATGTAGCTACCTGTCTCAACCATTTGTATGAAGTTCTGTCCTAATTGCATGCAGTGTTGGGGGGAGAGGCTAGAGCATAAGGTGGGGAAGAATGAGGAGAAGGTGCTCCATTTCTGCAACCATCCCCTGGGAAGCCATCATCCCTGCTGGGTGCAGACCTGTCACTGTGGCTATGTCAAGGTCCTCCGTGTTCCTGCCTATAACCCTGCCATCGCTCTGTAAAGAAGCCTAATAAACTCGTTTGTTCCCCAGTGGACTTTGGTGGAATTGTGGACCTCATTTTGTCCTTGGGACCTTAGGAGAAGGTATAGACGTTGTTTATGACTTTCCCAGGGAATGAATTTTAGCAACAGTGCAGTGCCCCCACCTGCCACCAGAGAATCACTTCTACATGTGTTTCTTACCCTAATATGACTGAAAAAAAAAACCACTAGTATACATTTTAAATTCTATCACTACAGAGGAAATATGGCAGCAATAAAGAATAATCACGTGATTCGCCCCCATTTCTCCCTCCAACCTGTCCTATACTCCTCCCCTCCAAGTTGTGGCCTTTTTTTCTTTAGTTGCTACACACACACACACACACACACACACACACACACACACACACACACA
>CAJQZJ010034075.1:7279809-7323014 GCA_907164525.1 Lophiomys imhausi | reverse complement strand
ACCCCCTATTCTACTCCAAGTAGAAGATGAGCATCGAAGAATCTCCAGTGGGAGATGATTGAATTGGTGGTAAGCCTTTCTCTTGGCAAGAAAAACCCCTTGCTTCAACTGTAGACAGACTTCTGTCCAAAAAGGACAAAACTTGGAAGCAGATAAGTTGACAGCCTAGCTCTGCCAAGACAGTGTAGGTAAGTCCTTCATAATTCCTGCTCTACAATCAATGTCTGTCAGAGAAACGGGGCCAAATGGCTGAAGATTGATGCGGTAATGTATGGAGAGAAAATGGGAACTGTCCAGGCAGCCACTGGTATGTCATTTCTTAGTTTTGGAAGCTGCAGGCCCTGCACTTCCTATATAATCAGATATATTTATCCCTCTCAGGTCTCTGAGGTGGTTGAAGAATAGATAGCTAGAGTCTCATAGTTAAATTTTGAGTTGTTTAGGAATCAAGAGGGTGTTCTGGATCTAAGAAGATATTTTTAAAATTATGAGGCAAGTTAGTATGAAAGCTGAGTTAGATATAGAACTTTAAACTCATGGAGATGGTTAGATAGTAGAATGTTAAAGTCAGGTGCCAAATACATATGGACTGGACATTGGGAATGTATGCTAAGCCATATAACTCTTATAATTGTGGCCTATTTATTTCTGTTGTTTTGTATTGTATTTGTAGTTATAAGAAAAAGAACCATTTTGTGGACTGAAAGGGAGAGCTGTTGGGAGGGAAAAAGAAATACCTTAAACTAAAAAAAAAAAAAAAAAAAAGAGGGGGAGGGGGGGGGGGGGAGGAGGAGGGGGGGGGAAGGGTGGGACTGGAGGGGGGAGTAGGGAGGGGATTGTGATTGAGATGTAACTTGAAGAAATAAAAAATAAATTATTAAAAAAAAAAGAAATATCCACAGTGGAGATCAGAGGGAGGAACGTTGAAGGACTGATCTGTCAGCTCCACACCTCACTCACTTCTGGCCTGTAGATGGCACTGTCCTAGGTCAAAGACAAATGTTCTACTGATTTCAGGGCTTCTTTTTCATGCTTCTGCAGTGGTCACTATTTGGACTAGAGCCAGGTTTTGTGGTCTCCAGGTTAGCTTTAGCTACATTACAGCAGGACTGAAGAAATGAATCACTCTGACAGTAAGTACAGCTGGTAGAGAATGAGAGTCCTACGTGGTCAAAGTGGAGGTCTGTGGAAGAAGAAAAGCAAGCATCGAAAGCAAGATACAAGTAACATGAGCACCCCAGAGGGTATTTGTGGCCTGTCGTCCATAAGGAAGGTAGTTGGCCTTTCTCGTAGCTGTCTCAGAAGCTCAAATGTGCTTACTTAATCCTCCCAAGCTCTACAAGGTCGACACTGTTCTAATGCCCATTGGTCAGATGTAAACACTGAGGCTTAGCATGAGGGAGTGGTCTACCAGTCATATGGCTGGTAGGTGTTGGCAATAGCACTGACATGGTAGCTCACTCCAGAGGCAGGAATGGTGCCAAGGGTAAGGATAAGTATTAACTACTGTTTTATCTCTAAAAAGAATGGAATCACAAACTGAGGTGTGAAAGCTGAAGATTTTTTAAAAATACAGTTTATAGCTCACATACTTGACAAATACTTTAGGGTGAGATGAGACGTTTCTGAAGGGGAAAAACTTAACTGAGACCCAGATACTGAGTTATCACCCTGAAAGGCCAGAGCATGGGAGTCTGGGAGGAAACACAAAGTGCCTCCAAAGGAGAATTAACCAGTCAAGATTTCTCCTGGGACAGAAAAGGCTTGAGTCCGAGGAAAGCCAACACAGCAAACACTGGCTGTTTTGGGGGTTAGCCTAAGCCAGGGCCAGCACTGTGGAGGTTGATTAGATCTTGGCCATTGCCTAGACATCCGGTGTTTATGGGAGGTGCTCTAGAAGGAAGGCCTCGGGCTTCTCACAGGGATTCAGCATGAGTGTCTGTGTCAGCATCGAGCTCTAATGCTTGTTGGTGGACAAGGACACATTCATTTTGTCCCTCTCAGACCCTTGTTTACTCCTCCTTTCTGTTGTGTCTCCAATTCTGTATCAATACCGAGGTTGCACAAATAGCTAGGATGCTGGACCTTTGGAAGGAAGCCTTTTTTCCAACTCTCTCCACCTCTAGTCTGGAATGACTCACCACAGAGGCAGACAACTGAAGTAAATTTGGCTAAGGCCAAAAGCACATTTTGTTGCAGGGCATGCTGGCTTTCCATATTCTAGGCTTTCAAATGAAATACAAATAGGAGATGGACCAGATGCCAGAGTCCATTGATCTGTGTCTGTTAGAACTGAGGTGGATGGCAGCTGTGTCCCCATTTGGCATTGCCCTTCTTCTGCACCATGCCAGAAAGGTACTGGAGAACACCTACAGCATGGGGCTGGAAGGCTGTCAATCTGGCTTGTTCTCACTTTCTTTATCTGGGTCTACCCACAGTGGCAAGGCCTCTGTCTACCATAGAACTGCAAGTTCTGTTTGCTGAACTTTGGGGTTTTAACTAGTTTTTCAGTCCTGTAAGCTTGTCCACTAAATAATCAGAAGGCAACTGTTACTCAAGAATGTACTAAAGGGCTGGAGAGGTGGCTCAGCCATTAAAGGCTAGGCTCACAACCAAAAATATAAGAATGTACTGAAGCTGCACAAGGATGTTAGCCTCATTTGAAGAAGATCCTCCCCAAACTCCTTCCAAACAGAACTGGACAGGTGAGTTTATGGCTCTCACAGTACAGCTGACTCTACCAACACTGAGACTTAAACTCAAACGCTATTCACCAAGAATATAACTGCCAGGGCTCAGAAGAAAGGAATGCATGGAATAGGAGTATGAGCCATTCATACTTTGCGGCTGCCTCCAAAGCCACTGACAAGTGACACAAAGCATGACAGGGACTGAATGAAAGCCAATCACATTTGGGAATGTCAGAGAAAGCCACAAAAGGGCACCAGATCTTTACATGCCTCTTCAGAAGGACCTTGTTCAGCGCCCAGGCTTGGAAGAGAGTTCTTTTGCAAAACATTATAGTTTAAGGGCCCTGTCTTGCCTTCTGTAGATGTCATCCTGACTGTCTTTGCTGTAGTCTTCTGATTGAGTTCCTGACTGAGCAGTTAACATTTATTAAGTTCTTGCTCAGAGTCAGTCACCATCCAAAATAAGTCCCATCCCATCCAATTTCAGAATCCCACAAGGCAGTTACTTTCCTATCCTCATGTTACAGATGAACTGAGACTTGGAGGGATTCATGGATTGTCCAAAATCTCACACAGACAGAGCCTAGAGGTAAATGAACAGCCTGATAATGGAGATTTGGTTCTAATCCAAGAAATAGTAAACTATGACAGACATGCAAATTTGGGCCACTGGTTTTTGTTGTTGTTGTTGTTTGGTGTTTTTGTTGGATGGTTGGTTTTGTTTTTGTTTTTTGAGTCAAAATTGCTCTGTGTAGTCGTAGATGTGCTGGAACTTGCTCTGTAGACCAGGTTGGCCTCAAACTCAGAGATCCACCTGCCTCTGCCTCCCAAGTGCGAAACTAAAGGTGTGCATCACCACCACCCACCACTGTTTGTTTTTATAAATAAAGTTTTATTAGAAAATAATTCTAGCATCTCTTTGCTATTTTCTGTGGCCGCTCTCATGCTGCAAAGACATTTCGGTAGCTGTGACAATGACTGTATGCTTTGCAGGAGCAAAGCCTAAGATATTTACTATCTGACCCTTTTCAGAAAAGGTTTGCCTACCTTGTTCTTGACACAATACCAAACACCCCCCTTCCAGTTAAGTCTGTTTCCCAGAAAATACAGTGTGCCTTGATTATCATTGCCTACCCATTAACCTTAAGACTGGGGGGTGCTTTTGTTTATAGTTATACTCCTGTAGACCTTAAGATGCTTATTCAATTACATGGATTTAGTCTATGTTTAAACAATCTTCAATCTCCTTCTAAATATGTACAGACCCAGGTAAAATTGATATTTGATGCAATCTGTCTTGGGCTAGACAAATCCCTGAGGTCAAGACTGATGGATGGGCCTCACGGTGTAAGAAGGACAAGTCAGGATTTAAAGTGAATGCTACCTCTGTAGCAATCCCTTGCTAAAATGTGGTATTCCTGCGAGTTAGATCTGCAATAAACTGGTTGCAGGAGAAGAAAGAAAAAACAATATATCTCTCGCCACTTTGGAAACTGGAAAGTACACATAAACAAAACCTCAAGGAGACAGGAATAAATAAGGAAGTCTGCGTTGAGTCCCTGCCATCTTATGGGCAGTGCTGGTTGGAGAAGCAAGAATGAGGGATGGAGCTGGTGGCTCTCTGCAGCAGTGGGTAGGGGATGCTACTGGGGTTTTCAGACCAGGAAAGCATACTTATTTTGTGTCATGCCCCAGAACTGAATGAGAGAGTTCCCTGCAGCCCTTCCCAAGCTTTCCCAGTTTGCCTAGTTTGTGCTCACAAGAGCTATTGGGGTTTGGAAGGAGGAATGCTGACCTGAGAGTGAAGACCTGGGCCTCTTTGCTGGTGACATCCTGACCATATCTCCTGAACATAGCAAGCAAGAGAATGGCTGCATGCATGAGTGAATGCCTACTGGCAATCTGGGATCCCAGGGCTGGCAGTAATCCCAACCATGTCTTTGCCAGCTCCACCACCTTATGCAGTCATTTGTAAAATAGGCTAAAAACTCTTTGAAAGCAGGTATGTGTCTTCATTCTTCTATTCCCAGAACTGAGAAACCGGCAGAGACCCAGTGTTGGGCAGACAAATCTCTTTAAGCCACTGGCTAATGTGAACATGAAATGAAACTATGGACATCAAGTTCCTATGACTGCTGCTAGTGCCGATGAAGAGGACGCTGAGAATAATGTCAGTGAAGCAAAATCGGTGTCTGCCTTTCCGTTTCCTTGACAACAAAATAGATTCATAATGCCTGACAGGACCACATGTGTTAGAAATTAAGGGCAGAATAAACACAAAAGTGGGTTTCCCCCATCTCACAGAAGTTTGTGCCTCCCTAGCATGTTAATCATTCAAGATTCGTCCTGGAGCCCATTGCTCACCACCTGGTATATAGTATGTGGAAAATAGGTGCTTGGCAAGCACATGCCAAGGCTAGCAGCCATTAAAAGGCACAGAGCAGTAGACTCGTGGAAAGTGATTCTATATAACTGACTTTTCATTTCTGAATGCAGTGGACATTTTCGTTATGCTGTAAAGAACCTTCACAAGGGGCTACAAGGGTGGCTTGGGATGTAGATCAAGCACTGCTCCAACAGAGGACCTGAGTTCAGTTCCCAGCACCTGTGTCTGATAGCTCACAACTACTTGTAACCAGCTTCACAGGATCCGTCGCCCTCTAATGGTCTCCATGAGTACCTGCACATATTCACCCCCACACACATAAGTGCATCATTTTAAAAATAAAAGTCCTATCTAAAGAGGAATGTAAGCAGAAAACAACTGACTTACAAATTATGTATCATAGGCTAATGTTTGCATTGTTAATAGTCTTCTGCTTTGCCAACTTGTGGGGTTTCCCAGTTACACAGTCAGCATTTCAGGTCAGTGTGCTTTCCAGACTTTGGTTCATGTCTTTCCTGAACTGGGAGAAAAATGTGAATGTTCTTTGTCCAGGTGTCTGACATGTTTGGTATCAGCTGAATCATTTCATGGATAGTGTTTACAAATTTGCTGGTCAGTTGCATCAGCTCACCCTTTTCCCAGGTCACAAATAAAATATCCTTCTCCTCATAGAAGCCCCCAAAGTACCTTCTGGCAGGTAAGATTTCCAGCCATTGACAGCCGGCTCTCCCTCACCAACTAGTCAACAGATTCAATGACTTATTTTTAAGTGTGTTGGTTTTCTGGACAAACATCTCCAGATGCTTTCTAGAACTCAAGATGCAGTTAAGTTAACTTACTACAACTGTAAAATTTTTGGCTGTGGCTGTGACTGTAGCTCACAGGTAGAGTACTTGTCTAGCATGTATGAGTCCCTGGGCTTACCCTCCAACAAGACAAAAACTGGATAAACAAACAATCAATCCTACAGAAACAAAGCATGTCTATTGAAATCCATGCAGCTCCTGCATTCTCACTGCTCCTGAACGCCCTTCCCAATGCAAGGGAGGGAGACTAGTTTAGTAATAACAGGTTGAAAGAAAATAGTTGCTTATAGCCCATGATGGTTTGAATGGGAACTACCTACATAGGCTCATACATTTTAATTTTCAGCCTCCAGTTAGTAGAACTGAATGGGAAGGATTAGAAGGTGTAGCCTTGTTGGAGGATGTGTATCACTGGGGTCAGGCTTTAAGGTTTCAAAGTCATTCCCAATTAGCTTGCATTCTCTCTCTCTCTCTCTCTTTCTCTCTCTCTTTCTCTCTCTCTCTCTCTCTTTCTCTCTCTCTCTTTCTCTCTCTCTCTCTCTCTCTCTCTCTCTCTCTCTCTCTCTCTCTCTCTGCTGCTTACTTGTGGATCAGATGAAAGCTCTCAGCTACGGCTCCAGCACCATACCTACCTGCCTACTGCCATGCTCCACAACATGAGGGTCATGAATTCCAACTCTCTGAAACTGTAAGCAAACCCCCAATCAAAACTTTCTTTTATAAGTCCTTTAGTCATGGAATCAGAAAGTATCTAAGAAATAAACATGTTACATGTGTTTATGACACATTCAGGTGCATAGGTCTGTAAGAATTTTTAAGAATATATATATATAAAGAAAATATATATAATTTTGATGAACGAAACCCAATCAATTACAACAAAATGTAAGGAATAAGACTCATGGCCATCCAGGTAGGTAAGAGAAACACACACAGGTACTGACTGGCAGAGCCAGGAGACACCAAGGCTCTCATCGTTGGCAGACAGCAAAATTGATCTCTCCAGTCTAAAGTTTTCTATCTTCCTTTTCTGGGTGACCTGAAGTGTGTATTTCTTAGGCAGCAAATAATCAAGCACTATTGCATTCTCCACTTCTCCTGAAAGCCCTTCCCAATACAAGGGAGGTTAAGCTAGTCATTCTCCTGGGAAAATCTGGAGGCCACTGAAGTTGACCATTAGTAAACTCAGTGTTTACCAGCCACAGGTTGGTAGAAATTAGTTGCATAGACCCCTTCTTGCACGTGCTTGCTATATACTCATGTGCTAGAAGTGTGTGAGAACCTTCAAGAAAATGTAATAATATATCATACATAGTCTCTGACGTGGCCTCAATGTGCATCTCCTCCTCTCCCCAAAGCCAAACCATGGAATCCTAACCCCAAGGTGATGGTTATTATGAGCTGAGGACTCTTGAGAGGTGATTCGGCCTGGAGGCAGAGTCCTCCTCGGGATCATGCCTTTATAAAAGGTGCCCCAGAGAGCTATTCCTTTTATCAAATAAGAAAGCAACTTCAGCTATGGGCCAGGCTAAAAGTCCTCACCAGATACCAAAGCTATTGGAACTTGATCCTGTACGGAGCTGTCATACACAAACTTCTGCTGTTTATAAACTATGTAATTTGTGATATTTCATTATAATGGTCCAGCAGACCAAGTCAGGCTCAGGGTGTGCTTGCTTGGCCTTCTTCCGGCAGTTTCTCTCAGAGCCTGATGTCATTGTTCTTAGCCTGACAGCTTTTGTCTAGAAAGCTAAATTACAAACTTGGATTTTGGTTTGTTACATTGTTTGTGTGTATGGGGATAGGATATGGGGTGCACACATTCTATGGCACATGTGTGGAAATCAGAGGACAACTTGCATTATCAGGTCTCTCTCATACGGGTCCTGGGCATTGAACTCAGGTGGTCAGGTTTGCACCAGGCACCTTAACCGCTGAGCTATCTGGCCAATCCCCAAAGTTACACTTTTAGTTGGCTTCTTGAGATCATTCTAAATAAAGTGGAACTACAAACGTGATTTTTCTGTATAACATGAATTTGCAGGGAAAAGATAATAATTCTAAAATCCATGGTCGGCTGTATCATATTGCAGCCTAAAGTTTAATGGATTCCAACAACTAATTTTATTCTTCTTCAAATATTTATTACACGTTGAGTGGTAGCTCTGTGCTGGCTTGATGAGCACTCCAAGGCTTAAGGGAACTCCTCTCCCCATCTTAGGATCTCAGCAGGCAAAGGATTGTTGGGGAGGGGGATGGCGTGCAGGAGGAGTCAGCCACCACAGCTGTGGTTGCCCTTGAGCATCAGCAAGGCTGCAGTAGTGGTTTGTTTTACAGGGCTGGGGATTAAGTCCAGGGCCTTGCACGTGTTAGGCACACTACTACCGTGATGCATCCTCAGGCCTTGGGGCATTTATTACTTAAGAGAAAACTGGGTTTTATTTAGGAAAGCACAGGGGGAGAGCAGAACTCCAGCTCCCTTTGCAGACGGTGAGATTTAAAGTGACCCACGAAACTGAGAGCAGAAAAACCCAGGAAAGTGAAAAATTACGTAAAGCGTGTCTGAGAGGGGATCATTGCCATGTGCAGTGGGGCCCTGTCTACCAGCCAAACGGGGCTTTCCATACTCATAACTAGGAGACTGCGAAGCAGGACCGCTGCCTTTCTGGTAAACACGTGGCCCTCCTTGCGTCTCAAACACATCTCAAAGAGACAGAGGAAGGAGTCCAAGTTTTAAGTGGGTTGGGATGTTTTGGGTTTGTTTGGCTGTCGTTTGTTCTAAGAAGGCAAGGTCGGGAGCCTTTCATCAGATTTGGAGGGAATACCTGCAAACTATCGGGTAACCTTGAATTTGTCCAAAAATTCAAAAGTGGTGGGAGTAGCAGCTGTGTGGGAGTCAGCTCGAGTCCTTCAGTGTGGAGATGGCCAAGAAGGCAGGTGTTGTTGGACTGGGCTCTTGCCTTCTAAAGCCTGTCTGCCTGAGCTGGCGCGCAGTGTCTTGATGCACATCACAAGAAGGCAAATGCACCCTTCTGGGGAGGTCAATGAGAAAAAGACAAAACCCTGCATCCTTCATGTTTACTCACATCTCATTGGTCAAAGAAGATCAGACGGCCACACCTTCTTCAAAGTCAGGGAGAAACAGTCTCTGTGGGATGGGAGGAGCACCAAGTTCATGGGGCAAAAGGGTTTGCAGAGGGGTGGGAAGGACAGCTGCTGCCCTCTTGGCAAACCATCTGCCACCACTTCTCCATCCGGTGCCACTTCTCTCCCAAGTCTTTTTCTCCAAGAGGATTGGGGGAGGAGTCATATGGCAACTCAGGTTAGAGCCTAGTGCATTCTGGTCATTTGCACAGTCCACTCAGGCAGAAAGTGTCTTTCTAGAACAAGAATGTGCTTGTGTAGCCTCCGTTCTTCCTAACTCACTAAGATGCTGTGTAAGGGTAGGGATGGAGCAGAGACCAGTGTGGGCCAGCCACTCTGCATGGTTGTCTGTTTGTGTCTTCAACTCACCCTGAAGTGGTTGAAATGCAGCCTTCAACCTTGTGTGCCCAGCCTTGACCAGCTATAGTTGAGTCAGCTGGAGAAGAGCCACCCCTTCCCACTGGCCAGTTCAGACAGGGGTGTCTTTTGCTTTATTTTAATGTGCATAAAGACACTAAATGTACTACCAGAGTGTTCCCTCACCTCTCTTTGCCAGTGTCCTAGCAACATCTACAGGTGGGTCTGGGTCCAGACACTCCCTTAGTGTCCAGTTGCCTCCCACGGTTTTCTGGGATCAGGTAGCACCTGCTGCCTATATCAGCCTTGGTTGCCTGTTTCAGGTAGAAGTGACCCCATGGGCAGCCATCTGTGGTCCTCAACTGTGACCACCCAATGGGGTCTGGTAAGTGGTGGTCTTTAAGAAAGTAGTTTCTTAACCCTGCTACCCTGACCAATGTCGTCAATTTTTATAAGGCCCACGTACGCTCCCAGAAACACAGAGTGTCATAACACACCTCTTAGTCGATGCTGATGCTCCCCAGACGGTCCCAGACAGACCCTCAGAGGGGGGGGTCTTCCTAGTGGTCCATAAAGGCAAGTATCTCTGCTTTGGGCATGTCTCTCAACTTATTCTGCATCCAGGGCTACAGTTCAAAAAGGGGAAGCAGGAACCCATATTTCTCTTCTCTCATACATTCCCCCCCCCTCATTTTTGTGAGACAGGGTTTCTCTGTGTACCAAGCCTTTGCTGTCCTGGAACTTGCTTTGTAGACCAGGCTGGCCTCAAACTCACAGAAATCTACCTGCCTCTGCCTACTGAGTGCTGGGATTAAAGGTGTATGCCACCATGCCCAGTGCACATCTTCTCTCCTATCTTGTTCCTATATTCCCCGAGTCTAGAAATCAGTAAGGCATCCTCTATCCTGTTCTCCTTGCTTCTGATTCCATTAGACTCAGGTGCACCCAACCTTCTGACATTTTGCTGATGATGTTGCTACTGAGTCATCTGTTTTACCACAAGAAGCCCAAGGACTAGTTGACAAAAGATTCTTTGGCAACTGCTTTATTCCAGATGCAGGCAGAGAGCTGAGTGCCAACATAGATTAAGATAGTCTTTCCTTTGGGGTCAAAAATAGGGAAAACTGGTCCCCAACTGTTCAGTTCTCCTCAGACATGTACACTGAGAGAGTCGGAGAGCTGATTGCCTCCTGTGTACATTGAGTGATAAAACAGAACTCACAGAATGTCTCCTGTGTGTGTGTGTGTGGTGGACTGCACTGTGTGTGGGGGGTGTGGTGTGGAGGAGTCCACTGCACTGTGTATGTATGGGTCCATTCTGGGGGGGGGTGGCCTGCAATGTGTGTTAGGGGGTCCATTCTGTGTGGGATTGGCCTGAACTGTAGGGGTGCATTCTGAGAGGTGGTCTGTACTATGTGGGGATCCATTCTGGGGGGTGGCCTGCACTGTGTGTGGGGGTCCACTCTGTGGGTGGTGGCCTTCATTGTGTGTAGGAGTGTTCATTCTGGGGGGATGTCTGCACTGTTGTTCACAGCATGCGGCTTTGTAAAGCACAGCTATTTTGAGTCTTTTACTGAAAATTCTAGGAAACTTTTCCTGTTCTTCCCAGCCTCTCATTTCTCTCACCAGCCTCAGAGCACATTGAAATGTAGGATAAAGGCAAGCAGGGAAGGCTCACGGAAGTCTCACAGGTGACAAAGGGTGGTTTCAGAACAGGACAGTCCACTGAAGGATCAAGGACCTGCGCACAGCAGTCTTGTGTGTGCACCACCTTTGGAATGATGCCATGTGGCATGGTGGTTGGGTCAGCAAACAACTGAGACAAAGTAAAAAAAGCAGACAAAGCTCTCCGCCAGATGTTTCTCATGTTTCCTTCAATGTCACAGAGATATCTGGGTTATAGACACAGAATCCCGGGGATACGGACCAGTTCATATAGTAAGAATAAAGCCAGAAAGAAAAGCAAGCCGCAAGAAAAGCAACCAAGCTAGTTTTTTACATACCTTAGGTCAACCGTCATATTAAGTTTTTAAACATTCTTCCAGGCATTTGTTTCCATGTTTGCTTAGCTGTGAATGGTTCAGAATATATGACACCTGCAAAGCCCTTATACTTATGCATCAAAATAGCCGTGCCCACATAGTGGGTAGTGTTGTCACTTAGAGAGATAGTAATGTGATTACCGTCATGAGACAGCCCTCACTCAAATATTGTTAAATAAAAAGCAGGTCACAAAATAATCCACACTGTATAAATCTCCTTGGGGGGGAATCCCAAGCACATGAAGTTGTGCTAATTTGGCAGGCAGGGCTGGAAGTTGCTGGGTCTGTGTTGGTATCACCATTGGCAGGGAAGTGAATTGAGAACAGCTGAGAATGAAAACTTGGTACAGCCGGCCTTGATCAGTCCAGTGGATCAAAATGCCATAGTCTATTCTTCTTACACATTTAAACACAGTAAAACATTGGGAAAGGTTTCCATGTGGCTTTAGGTATGGCTAGATAGCACAATAGCAAAGCACCTCTGACCTTTGCAATAAGAATGAGTCCTATTGGCTGGTAAATAGAGCTCAAGGCCTAAGGGGGAGGGATTTTTAATAAGCCCAAGGATAGGTCTGTTGGTGGAGATGCAACGTACATGGGACTACTTTCATAGGGATGGGTTCTAGTCACTGAAAGACTAAGCTCAGGATAAGGGCCTGAACAATGTTCAGGACTTGGAGGATTCAGGAAAGCTGGCTCCACAGAATAGTAAAAAGATCACCACATTGTCATGCAACACTCCCTCCAGCCATCTGACTTAACAATCGTAATTCATTTCCTTCTGTTGAGGAAAACGTTGACAAGCCTGGTTTCTCTGATGCTTACTCTAAGCTGTGCTTCCTACAAGAAGTGTTTTCTCTTCATTCGTTTTTTAACTTTTATGAAATAAACATGTATTTTTTTTTTTTTCAAAAGAAAAAAGGTAGTCAGAGAGTGTCAGGAAAAACGTCTTTGTGGTAGAATTTTCCAGCATAATGATGTAGTCCAAGAATGCTTCACAAATCAAGTGTCAGCAACTACTGGGTGTTTTGATATGAAAAGTTTATTTCTGAGCTAGAAGGAGTCCTTCTTGTAATCAACCGAGAGCTCCAGGACCCCTGAGAAGCATTTGAGGAAGAAAGAGTGTATTTCCAGGAACTCGGACATGAAGTGTTCACTGAAAAATGTCAACAAGATGCCTAGAAGGATGCCTCACAGCTACCAGCCAGGCCTGGTTCCTTGTCAGTCTGGAGCCAGCAGCCACTGGGCTCTGGAACACGACTGGAAAAGGGTGTTTGACCTTTTGTCTTCTTTCGCTTCCATGTGGCCCCCATTCTAGTGGTTTTTATGAGCCCTCTGCTAGACTTGAGCTTCCTGTAGGTCAGCTGAGCACCTGTGTGCCCTGGGTCAACCAAGAAAGACTCTTCCTATGTGTGGCCCTGGCCTTGACCTTCTGTGGTCCCGTGTGGTACAGGGATAGCTTTTGCCTTCCAGACTATACTCGGAAACCACAGAAATGGACATTTAAGTTTAAAAATTATTGCATCTATGTGTGCATGTAATGTGTGGGGATGTGTGCTGTGTGTGCCATGAGCTCAAGAGTGGAGGTCTAAGGATAATTTGCAGGAGTTGGTTCTCCTTCCTCCGTGTAGGTCTTGGGGATTGAACTCAGGTCCTCAGTCTTGGCAGCAAATGTCCTTATGTGCTGAGCACATTCTCATTGACCCAACATTTAAATTTTTTAAATTTAAAAATGTGTAAACTATTGAATGAAATGCATAGAATTCTTGGATACGTTATGACTATATGCCTTATGTAAGTATCAGGAAGATTAAATATTTTGAATAAAATATCTATCATAGTGCCTGACACATGTCATAAGTCCTGGCTGTTGAAATTTCTCATTCTCTTTTTATTAGAAAATAAACATGATAATTCTCCAAATCTGTTTATTCTGAATAGTTAAAAAGTTGGTTTAACTCTTGACCTGTGGAGAGTAGACATCTCTGATCAACAAATAATGCTTTATTTCAAGTGTCTGGCATTGACTTATTTGTTTTCAAACCAACCAACTACCTTTCCTGATTTTGTTTAGGGTTTGGAAGTGTGGATAGTTCTTTCAATGCTGTGTTACTTTGCCACTCTTGAAATAGGCTGTGTGTATTACGTGGGGTGGGGGGTGGGGAGGAGAAGTGTGTATTACGTGGGGCAGGGGCCAGCGGGGGGCCGGGGGGACCAGCGGGGAGGAGGAGTGACCGTTTATCCCATGAGAGTTGATCTTGATGTCATCAAGGAGTTATTCCATGATGCTGTTCTTGACACCCACCGCCCTACCCTGGAAAACATTAAGAGTGCGTCTCCTTAAGGATAAGCTTTTGGCCAGATGGTCTTTTAAAGGGGGGGGAGGGGAGGAAACAGTCTATTCTTTGGAATGTTCTAATGTGGAAACCAATATCCAAGAATGAACTGTGAAAACAGCATCACTGCTATTTTTAGAGCACCCACTCTCTCCCTTATCCTCCTCTTGAATAATGAGCCTGACCCTGACACCCAGACTTATAATTCAAGGACCAAAAGCCAATAAAAACCATATCAGATTAATTTTTGACATTATCCCTGTTGTACTCACAATGATGCTCAAATAACTCTGTCAAAAGGATAGTGAGACCATAGGAGATGGTTTCACATGCTCACAGATAAACAGGGAGGGTCTAGTGGGGGTGGAGAAGAAAACAGAGTGAGCTGCTGCTAACCTCTGAGAACAGGTGTAGTCCTTCTACTCCCAAATAGGCTAGCTAAAGCTCGAGACTCCTGGGCTACCGGAGGACCTATGACTACTGGAAGCTGTTGCTCTTTGGAATAGTCCCATGGTCACCTGTCTGAATCTTAAGGGAACTAGATCCAGGGCACAGAGGGAATGGTAAGAGAAGGGAAATTAGCTCAACACTACAACCAAGTGTCATTTATCAGGTGCCCACTGTCTTCGTTCCTGTAATTCCCCCTCCACTCTCTCCCAGGCAGCCTGATGGAGCACTCCTAACAGATTCCTGGGAAACAGGGAACCATGCTAGCTAGGGTGGGAAATGGTTTCTCCGAGAGCTCTGGCACTGGAGAAAGTTTTTCTACTAGTTCTTATTACCAGTACTCACAGACAGCTAAATCCACATATTATATTCCCTGGCTTTTGTTCCATCTTTTCTGTAAATTGTTATATTATTATGGGCAAGACAGACACAAGTTGACAATTCTTCTTTCCCTAATTTTGACCCCAGTATACATTTTTTTTTTTTTGAGAAATTTGTATTTGGTTTCTGGTATGTGTGTCTGTCTCTCTCTCTCTCTCCCCCGTGTGTGGGGGGTGGGGGGGTGGAGGGTACTAACAGGACACAAAGCCAACAGCTAAGCTCTATGAATTCTGATAACATTGGCCCAAAGAAGTCCCAGTTGCCCACCTAAAATCCATCTTGTCCATTCTTCTGTCAAGGGAAAAACTTGAGGCAATTTCAGGTGGTTTATTTGAGCAAAGAATGTCTCAAAACAAGGGAGACTCAGAGCTCTGCCCAGCACGGTGGGCAGAGGGCTCTCACAGGCTGGGCACAGGAGCAAGGTCGCAGATTGGTCTGATCAGCTTCAGCTAAATGCTTCATTATTTGGCAACGGTCCTGCCATTTGGCTATGTGTTCCTAAATATGATCTTAGATCTGATTTAGTTCATGTACTAAGTCAAGTTGCAGTTTGTTATGTTGGAACTCAAAGTATGGAGACAGCCTCACAGGAAAATGGTCTCTCTGGGAGAGGAGGAGGGAGGGAGCTGTAATCGAGATGTAACTTGATTTACTAAATAAATGTTTAAAAAGAGAAAGAAAGAAAGAAAGAAAGAAAGAAAGAAAGAAAGAAAGAAAGAAAGAAAGAAAGAAAGAAAGAAAGAAAGAAAGAAAGAAAGAGAAAGAGAAAATGGTCTCCTGCTTCTATAATTTAAAACGTTTAACTGAATCCTAGTTTACTTCTTAGTATGGCCTTGGACTAACTGCACTCCTGTTCCGGTGCTGGGCCTGATTTATACAGAATAAACGCTCCTCCTTCCCAGTGACTGGCTTGAGAGCAGGCGGATGTTCCTCTCATTTGGACAGTGAAATGTTTTAACTCCCAAAGTTGTCCCCGAAAGTTTCCTTTATCTTCGGTACCTGGAAGAACTTTCCCATTGAGCTAGCAACCTAAGCAGAGCCAGCCTCACCCTGGCAGGGCCAGGTAAAGGGAATAAATTCCTGAGCCACACAGGCGAGCCACGGAGTCAACAGCCCTAAGTTCTAGATGTCATTTTTTCTATGCCATTCCTGATTAAGCTAACTAGAGTTGAACTGTTCCGGTGCTTGGAGGCAAAAGCCTCCTTCCTAATATTGATATTAGTTTCTGATATTATTTTCTCCACTTGCCAATCAAATCAGGCAGCTAAGTAACTTATCCAAAGCCACTACCAATGAGCAAGAACCAAGTTCAAGGCCATGTCTCTCTACTGCAATGTAACTCTACTACAGTCCTAACCAGCTAATGAATCTGAGAATGGTACATAGTCTCTCACAATATTAAAAATACATTTATGGAGCTTTTTCTATATATAATGTGCTTTTTTGACATGACCTCAGTTGTTGTGATTCTTTGAATAATCCTACTGGTTATTGCCCCCATTTTATGGATGAGGAAACTGAGACCCTGTGCAGTTTGGGACTTGTCCCAAGTCTCTCATTAAAGTGACAAACCTGGGAACTTGATCTAAAGTCTGTGAGATTCAAACCTCATGTCCTTTCCTTGTCAGTGTATTTGTGAATGTGACTGTGTTCCTCAAAGTGAAGTGCTCAAGGCTATATAGTTTTTAAAATTTTGCAAAGAGTTTGGGTCATGGTTATGCAAATGGTTAAGGCTATAACTCTAAAAATCTTGAACAGTGGTCAAGTCTGACCCTTCTGAAGGCACAGAAAATGTGCCAACTGCTTTGATAGTTCCCAAACAACAAACATCCCCAAAGCCTGGAATCTCCTATTGTCTCAGAACAGGGGAAACATTTTAGGGCAGGCAGAAAACCTCAGTTTGACCAACAGGCTCAGTGAGCCTGTTGGTCAAACCTCCTGTGGGATTCGAACCTGCAGTGCAGACAGCACTCTCACTGAAAGCCTTGCCTTTTACCAGTTCCTTAAAGGTATGAAGGGAAAGTCTCTGTCTCTCTTCTGTCCCCCCTCATCACTTCCTTGGCAAAACAGCCTTAGTGAGGAAACCTCTTACCATGGATTCATGGAGAGATTCAGTGTTGGTTCCCTAATGCTGCTAGCTGGAGTTTCTCTTTGGTGGCTTGTGAACATGATTATAAACTGGGTTGCCTCAAGTAAGCACATTCCTGCAGACCCATTCTCGTGTCCTGATTAGCAGCAATCCACCCTTCCAGCAGATGCCTTGCCCTGATGTTCCTGGATAGGGCTTAGTGTTTTGTTGTTGTTGTTGTTTTTCATTTCTTAGAATTTTCTAATTGTATTTTTTGTATTTTTTAATTAATTAAAATATAATTACATCATTTTCCCGCTATCTTCCTCTCTTCCATTCTTCCCATATCCTCCTTTCCACCTTCCTCTCAAATTCATGCCCTCTTATTCTTTAGTTATTTTGGGGATGTAGTGTGTGTGTGTGTGTGTGTGTGTGTGTGTGTGTGTGTGTGTGTGTAAATAAACATATAAATGCAACCTGCTGAATCTACTTAGTATTGCTTATATGTATGTGCTTTTAGGGGTGACCACTTGGTTCTGGATAATCATTTAGGGGGCATCATACCTGGGAAAGACTAATTTTTCCTCATCTCAGCAGCCTTTAATTGCCGGTAGACCTTCATCTAGGTGTGGGCTCTGTGGGACTTTCCCCATCCACATTGGCTGACTTGCTCAATGAAATACAGTAGATCTGAGTTAAACAACTAAGGGTCCCATGAGGGTTAGCTTGCATTTACTATCCACCATGACTAGACTATGGTCACCAGTAGCCAGAGCAAGATCCCATCATAGCAAGTCTGGTTTATGGAGCGTCAAATGTGTATTATATAAAATAAATGCTTGATGAATCTGGCTGGCCCCCCACCTGACCCACAGTGAGTTTCCACTCCACTGGAGGCAGATGTCACGGGAGAAACTGCTAGTTGAAACCCAATATTAATTCTCCCCCTTATTCCAAAGTTGTAGAATTTTTAACTGAGTATATGATTATCAAGCTAAAACCTTTACCTCTGAGCATCCTTTGCAGCTACATGTGACCCTATAACAAAATTCTTGATGGTGCAATATTAAAAATGAATCTGTAGAGTGTGTCAGTTGTGCTTTTAAAAAGCATGTAACCCTCCTTCTATCACTTATCCAACCTCCACCATGGCTGGCTTTGATTTCCTTCCTATTGCTTGAAATGCAGATGAGAGAGCAGGTGTTGGAGATACCATGTAGAACCATGGAATGGACGTCAAATGTGATTCTATCAAAGCTGCAGAGAAGAAGGAAGAAGGTTGCTAACAGCTGCGGGCCTGCTGTAGCAGCCCTGGACCAGGCCCTGGGCTTTCACCTGAGACAGAAGTGGCCCTTCTCACTTAAGTCACTTCTATGCTGCTCTCTTTGTTAAAAGCACTAAGGAATGCATACTTTCAAACAACATGCATTGTTCCTGAGTTAATTTCTCTAGTTGAGTGTAACAAGCAAACATAATCTTAAGCTTCTTGGGCCATTTGAGTGACTACTGAGTTCAGGGACTCCGAGGAAAGTGTACGATACTTGACCTCAACATTTTGTGACGTATGAGATTCATCACAAACTAAGTTATCTCCAGGGGTGCAAGAAGGAAACACACTTGCCAGTTTTTGAACTTCTTTTTTCAGAGGATCTGTTATGATAACATTATGCGTAGTGAGGTCAACACACAGCCCTGCCCATCAGTGCCTCAGGAGCCCTGCCTGTGCCACCTAAGGAAGGTGTTTCCCACTTGTTCCTGGCAGCCCCAAAGGTCTGTCACAAATGCATCCAGCCGGTTGTTGACATACACGTTTGTTCTAACTCTCTTTTCTACACCATGTCATTCTCACAGCAGAACAAGTTTCCCCTGTCACAGGCTGTCACATAGATGCCACCAGCCAGACAAAGGACTTTGCAAAGCCACACGGCCTTGTTTTGAGCCTTTGGGCACTTGGTCTCTCCTGGACTGTCAGGTCAATTCGGTCCAGGCTCTTCGAGATGTTCCTGTCAGCACCGGGACCTCCCTCTCCACCAGGGGTGGCACTCATCCAGAGAGCTAGCCCTGATCACAGACAGCAGCTAATCTCTTCAGTAGTCTTTCTTCTTCTCCTCCTCCATGACCCTATCTCCACCCATCTCTGTTTACCATTCCCAGACTATAAGAGTACAAATAAAGGTAAGTACTTATGCATTGAGGGTATGCATAGGAACAATCGGACAGGATAGAGACACATAGACATCCAAACGTGACTAGTAAGTATGCAGACATGACAGTGTAAGAGTTTTGGGTGGGAGGGGTAGTTCATTGGCCCAATAGCATGCTGGGGGGGCATGGAGAATGGAGAGATTTATCTGAGGGAACCACTCCCAGGTGGCTTCTTAGAGGAAGCATTCCTTTCCAGATCCAACCTGGCTGCAGGGAGCATAGACCCAACAGCCAGATTTCCAGCCACCTGACATCACAAGGTGACCCAGTGGAAGCTGGTGGCCAAGCTGAGGGATGAACTTTTGGGAACCTTTCCTTCTTCTGTTCAGTTGCCTCAGCAGGCTTATTAAGGACTCCCAAACCTTACATGCCTGCTTTGGCCACAAAGGAGATGTCATCTAATGAAGGAAGTAATTATGAGGTCACATGAGCAGGCTCTGTATTAATTCCAGGTTGTAGGCTTATGTGAGGGAGATAAAGAGAAAGACAAAGCTAGGACCAGCTAAAACCACTCCTGGACTCTACAAGGACAAGTGTGATACAGGCACAAGCAATTACAGGGCTTCTTAGGGACATCCAGGATGGCTTGAAGGGGTCACCTTGTCCAGGGGGAATAATATCAGAAAGGAGGAGGAGAGTCCACAGCACCAGATGCTACTTGGATGATGAAAGCAAAGCTAGGGTTTCTGACCAACAAATGGCTCACAGTTCACCCAAGAGAAGAGATTCTAGGAGTTAACAGGACTGAAGCAGGGATGGGGCTGAAACTACAACCAATAACACTAGAGAGGGTGGACCACTTCAGAAAGTTATGTGAGATGAAGGTTAGAGGAATTAGTAGCATGAGAAGGGGTGGAGTTGTGATATTATGGGATAAAGGGATGCAGGAACCAGTGAAGTGGATGATACAGGAAGAACAGAATAGAGGGAGGAGGAGAGGATCCATGGAGAGGCAACCTGGTTTGGAGGACCAGGGAGAGAGAGGAGTCATGTCTCTGAAGACACTGCAAACCACAAGACCATCCCTGACATCCATTTTAACAGCAACAGTACAAAAATATGTGTTGGACAGTTGTCAAAAAGAAAGGAACAATCTTTTGAAATGATTTCCATAGAAGTTCATCTGAAGAATAAATCTCTTTGGTTGCAGGAAACATCTTTGAAGAAATGGGAACTTGGTGGAAAGCTTTAAACAGGGTTGGAGGCAATACAAGTACAATACAATAAAATTCAGCTTGGTGAAAGGGGAAATCAGGGGTGGGATTAGCCTTAAGTACATTTAGGGTAATGGAAAAAATGTCCTAAGAGACCATATTAATAGAGTGGGGTTATCTGCAGTGGAGAAAGATAGCTAATGCCTCTCTGGTTGTGAAATGAAAACAACAGGCTTAGAGTACTGTGGGTTATTTTAGGGAGGATTGAGAAAGTTCTGTTGTAGGAGACATCATTCACAACTCCCCGTACTATCAGGAGAACTCTGTTCCCCTCCTCAGCCTGACTTTAGTTCTCCACAGTAGACCCCAGTGCCTAGCTTGTGTGGACTGTTTTATGCACACCTTCTTCAGTTTCTTTATTTAACAGTGAGCAATGATGGTGATGATTATGAAGGACTCTATGCCATAGAGCTATAAAGGTTAAACAAGCTTAACACACTGAGAGGGCCTAAAACAGTATTCTGTATTCAGTAAGCTCTCCATAAATTCTTACTGTTTCTTCATTATTGGCAAGAGATTATTGTGTTTATTTTACACATTAGAAGTGTGCATATTTAAATTCCTTCAATAGTGTTAACTCAACTAGTTAGAAAATGCTAGGGCTGAGTGCTAGGGCTGGGTGATGCCAGGGACTGTAATCAAAATGATGAGCTAACTACTGCAGGCATCAAGAAAGAAAAGTGAGACACCAAGATATGTAGGTACCAGGCCCTTGCCCACCTTTCCCTAATGAAAGCAGGGGGTGACTCAGTCTTCCTCCTTGGACTTGTCATCCACTGGGTGGCCATGGTTTCTCCTGGGTGGTAGCTGTCCTGTGGAATTTTGTGAGCATTTGTTTCTTTCTAAATGAATAGAGTAGAAGCCATTTATGGGCAAAATCTCTAAACCTTGACCACAAATATCTGCTAACTGGGGAGTTTTTTGCAGTGTCTGGGTGGTTTAGTCACATGAAATGTAGCGTGGGTCACCGGATTTGCAAATGAGTCACAGACTAAGATTCCTTCAAATAAAGCATCAACACAGGTTCCTGTTAGAAAAAACATTGTGCCTCGTTGAGTGCTCCCAGTCATCTGAGAAACTGACTCCTTCTCAGTGCATGGTCCTCTAAAAATTCCAACGTGCCCATCACTGCCACGCTAGGATGAATAACCAAGTTCCATTATGATGTATGGAGACTCCTAGCTTACACTTAAAGGATTTGGGTGTATAATAAGGTCTCGAGCTGATGACCTATCATCTTTTGCATGACCAAAAGAGAGTCTCATGCCTCTGTGTTCTGCTCCCTTCCTGGTCTCCATCTTTACCAGGTAGTATGTCCATTGGTCCATTGTTACTGTTCTGACTTTATGATATCAAAACCTAGGTTTGTCCAGACTAAGGGATGGCACTAATGTTACCATCCATCAAGGGAAGGGCTAAATGGATACATTCTCCCCCCCTTTTTTTTCCTTGTCTGATTTTTTTTTCTTTTTGTCAGTGGGGTATATAAATGTAACACAGTCTATCATAATTGTATGTGGTTGTCAAGTAAATAAACACTGAAGCTAATACGTGTTTCAAGAAATGGAGCCTTTTTTTCACATAACAGATTCAGCAGCTCATACTATTCAATTACCACCATCTCCCCAGCCTTCCAATCAACTTTTTAAAACCCATTTTATACATATTAAAGTAGTTCTTTATAGCCAGCATATATTTGTTTGTTCTTCAAGGTTCTGTAGGCCTGGACTTTTTATTGTTGGGAGACTTTATTATTACTCCAGTCTCATTAGACGTTCAGAACAGAGCCTGGTGATCCTCTGGGTTCAGTGATACATGTTGTGATTGATGTGTGGTTTTTGTGGAGGATCCGGAGCCTGATCCTGTATCAGGCTGGAAGTGCATGCTCCTCCCCCAGAAGGGGGGTGGGGTGGGGGGGAGCTTGGCAGGAGGCAGGAGAAAGGTTTATTTTCACTGCCAAGTGTTATAGCTCCCTTAGCTGAATTACCAATACTTCAGGGAAATTTCAAGGATCTGGGGATCCCAGAACAGGGCCAGGTGACCAGGAAGGTGGTGTGGGAAAGGCAGCAGAAGCTTTACTGGAGAGTGGGCCTTGAATACACCTAGCCGGCCAAGTAAGTGGCGGCAGCATTTTCCGTTCATTCTGAAATTTTAAGTGCCCTTACTCAGGCAAAGGGAACAAGTATGCCCCCCCCCCCTCTCTCTCTCTCTGCCTTTCTATTTCATTCATGCCCTAGTTAAATGACACCAAACCACATTGCCAAGGTCACTAGACTAAGTCAAAAGATTGAAATTGTCGTCTTTTCCCTAAACACCCCCCCAAGACACACCCAGAAATAAAGTTTTGACCAGAGATCTCGGGATTGCCTAACCTCGTCAAGGTGACCCATAAAATTACCAATCACATATGTATAGATCTAAGCCCCCCGTCAGGTATTACTTTTTTCCTTTTACCTCCCAAGTGTTATTTTAACAATTTTTAATACTTCTAGTAGAAATATTATTGATAACAGATGTCTTATCTTTTGTTTGTCTGAAGCAGCTTTATTTTATCCTCTTATTGAAACTTGTTTGCTTTTACTGAACATAAAACTCTAAATTATAGGTTTTATTTCAACATTAAACTTTTTCTGTTGTCTTCTGCTCAGTATGGTTTCTGATGCCAAGAGTGTGTCTTTGTTATTCCATACTTGTTCCCCTGCCCCCTTGTCGGCCTTTAAATTTCAGCTTCATCATTAATCTTTCTAGAACTTCATTATAGTATTCTGCAGTGTCCTTTGGGCTTGGGTGAGTTTATAATATTAGTTTTGAAGAATCGGGCTGGGGATGTTGCTCAGTGGTAAGGAACTCAAAACAAAGGTATCAAAAGAATTCTGTTAAGACCTTTCTGGCTTCTAAATAACGCACTGATACGGCTGCTAAGCCAGTCTCAATGTGTTCTTTTGAGAGTGTCCTTTTAAAAGAGAAAGTGCATTTGAAACAAAAACCATTTAAAAAAAAAAAAAACAAAACCGAAACAGGGTCAGAATGTCAGCATGAACAGGGGAGAGGGGCTCATGAGGTCCCACTCTTCATGGAGGGAGAAGCTACTGGTAACTGAAGGCTGTGGGTGGGAGAGCAATTTTCTTCAGGAATGTGTCTGCTGGAAGCCTGCCCGTGTTCCAGCAGATAGTCCCACACCCATGCACTCAGTGGGGGTGGAGGTGAATATGTATATATGAAGTGAGTGAAGTGCTTACGGGAGGAACTGCAAAGAAGTGAATGGGGTGGATTTGATCAAAACACCTACTCATGAATGAAATTCTCAACTTTAAGAAAGATGTAGATAAAGGAAAATAAGATACACAAAACATACTAGGGGAGGAAAAAAAATCACAATTTGAGAAGTATTTGGGTACAGACAACCTGTTACCTATTTTGTCTCTTTAATCAAACTAGATTGGAATTCATTAGACTTTTCTAAATTTTTGTTTTTGTTTTTGAGAACAGGTTGCATGTAGTCCAGACCAGCCTTGAAATTGCTATGTAGATAGCTTTGACCTCCTGATCCTATAGAGCGCCTCCACAAGTCTTGAGATCACAGTTACACCATCATAGCCAGCTCTAGATTGGAATTTTCCTACCAAACCTTAAAGTCGTGAGTCAAGAGACCAAAGCATAAAATAACTCTGTGGAGACATCTGTCGCAGCAGTTGTAGGCAGTGATGTCTTCTGGGTCTCCCCTTAGGTCTGCAGGGCCACCCTGGTTGCTGTTAGATGATGGAAGAGCAGCAACGTGGTCCACGATGTGGCCCTCTGCATCAACACTGATGGGAAGGAGCCCATCCTCTACTGCCAATCCTTACACTATTGAAAGGAGCCCATGTGTACTGACACTGCTCCTAAAGTTGTCAGTACGACAGCGTTACTGTCTGTGAGCTTTATTTCACTCCCAGTCACTGTTTCCAGCTACATACAAAGAGCCTTTACTAGGACAAACTTCCAGAGTTTTTGAAGCATATCCCGACTTTATCCTCATCACTGGAAGCTATATTTCATATATTCACTTGTCAATTAAATGAACATTTACTGATTCTCTAACATGTATTAGAGACCCTGTAAAATCAATTATTTTAGATGCCCCAACCATCTTAAAGATTAGATTCCTTTGAACCAATGGCCAAGATTTGTATCTATTCAGACTGTAGTCCCCAAGGGAAGACACACCAAAGATGTCTGCTGCCCTATCCGGTTGCAACTCAGTCTGACAATGCCTTCAGAAGCAGGTGGGGACGAGTGGATTATTCATCTTTTTCTGTTTTTCATCTTGCTCTTGGAACATATGATTCCATTTAAAAAGTTGGTAATGTTTGTCCCGAATTTGTTCATCTGAGAGTGATTTAAGGCAACTAATTTAATGATTGGAACATTTGGGAAACTTTTTCCAGGGCACCAAAACTCTTAACATGGTTTATGAATTCTGTTGCACTCAACTGACTGTTCCCAGCTGTTGTGTAGCCTTTATCAAGTCCCTCTGTAGTCCCACAACCAGACCTCACACGGACTTTATAGTGATGTTTAGTGTGGTTGGTCTTAGAACGAAGCTCTCTCTGATTGTGGTAAAATACCAGAGCTAAGACTGGCCCGAGATGGGCAAACATCACAGTAGATATGGGCTAGCCATTTTTGTATTATCCTTGGATATACCTAGAAATAAATAATTGTAAGTAAATTATTATCTAGAAGAATCCTTGGACCTAGTCGCTGGGTACATGTAAAATTATACACAAAGACCAGATAGGGCTACACAATAAATGGAAAGGGAACACTAAAAGCAAAAGTTGTTACAATTGCTTCTTATGGATAAGAAAGTAGTAATTGGTTATTTGTGGCTTAAGCTGTGGAAATCTGAAAAGGCTCCTCAGCTGGCTTGGGGCAAACCCCTGCCCACTGAGAGGACTTTTTGGGTAAGGCCTCCAGTGACAGAGGCATTACCACCACCACAGAGACCCCTCACTTCTTTGGCTTCTTTTCTCTCTCCTTTCCTGATCCTGAGAATTTTGCCACGTTTCCTTTGTATTCTAAATATTATTTAATTAAGGGAAAATGTTATCCTCTGAATGTTACTAATATTAAGCTGTTTTAAGGAGCTGAATATATGTCAAAAAGAAAACCATTCAGGGCAGAGTTCCAGAAAACACATACCTAAATGATTTCATCCCTAGCTCTGTCAGATGACATTGTCTTGGCCAAAATGTAGCAATATTCCCTTCAAACTCTGGAACAGCTAGAAGCTTCTAAAAGGGGTTGAGATTTTTGTTATGAGCTTTGACTTGTCCTAGTACAGCTGAAAGCTATTTTGAGCTCACTCCTTCGGCTCTTATCCAGTCAGATCTCCTTTGGGATAAGGAAAAGACGCTGAAGTTAAAACACAGATCAGTTAAGATTTCTTCTCTAGTTGTCTTTGACAAACATGACAGGTTTTGGATTATATGTTGTTTTAACCAGTTTTCTATCAGTATAACAAAATAACTGAGGAAACCAACTTAAAAGGAAAAGAGGTTTATTTCGGTTTGTCTGACGTTTCAATCTGTTGTCCATTGCTTTGATGTTTGGGGGTCTATGGCAGGAAGTGTGTGGTAGCACAAGGAACAAGTGACCAGGAATTGTTGAAATAGGAAGAGGAAACAAAGTCCCCATATCTCCTTCAGGGGCACACAGTTAATTTCTTTCCATCAGACATCGCTTCCTAAAGGTTGATTTAGGAACTATCTCCCCATAGAACCACAGGCTGTAAACCAAATCTTCAACTCATGGCCTTTGGGGACACTTCAGTTTCAAACTATATATAGCAAATGGTATGGTGACAACTTTAAACTCAAGTGACTAGAAACAATCAAAAGGGCAAACAAGGAATAGAGCTTCTCTAAGGCCTTGGAATCCTCCAGCTTCACTCAGCTTTTGCCAGGCAGCTGTAAAGATTCTTCCAGGAAGTCCATGGAAAACTCACAAAGATAATGAGACATGACCACCTGCCATCAAGAGCTCAGAATGTGTATGTGATGCGGTGTAAAGGCATTTACATGAGCAGGTGATGACAGAAAGACCTGGTGGGCTAGAAAGAGGTGTCTCTCCACATAGTTACGGGGAGTGACTGCCTGCTGAGCACCAACCAGGACATGCACAGATGACACATTTTGACATTTTCTTACCTTCAAAATCTATGATATGCAAATCCTAAGTAGCAGAAGCACATTTCTATGTTAAAATGGAATTTTTTAAAAAGAATTAACAGAATAGGATGTAATTGGTGAGGTCTACTGGTATTTCTAAAAACTTGAATGAATTCCAAAATACAGCCATGTGAGAGTCTTTCGGGACACAGAGACTTTCTTTGTTATGTAACATAAGAGTGAGGAGAATATCCATAACTGTGTTTCCAGAACATTCTCCTTCCTTTGCTGAGGATCTCATGCAAGTTCAATTCCATGATCCCTAAAGGGAGTCCCCCCAAACTACACTGAAAGGAGCCAAGTATATCTTTATGGTCTTAGCCTCATGTTCCAATTAAAAAAAAAAAAAAAAAAGGAGGGACCCAGGTGTGATCATGGAAGCCTGGATGGATCCAAATAATGAAGGAGCCTCAAACCCACAGGGAGCAGAATGTTTTCCCCAACCAGCTGGTTTTTTTCTCCCTGGCCACACCTACTTCTGGAATCTGCCTACTATGTGCACATCTTACAGGTATAAAACATCCAGACAGTTGAGTACACATAAATTCTTTAAATTTGTTTATTGTGTCTTCTGTGTCATATGTACTTCTTGACTCTATAATTAGATTCTTAGTGTTTGTGTTCATGTGTGTGCAGGTACATTGCTAGGCCACATGTCATGGATGCATATGCATGCGGAGGTCTGAGAGCAACTTCAGATATTGTTCCTCAAGTACCTTCTGCCTTGTTTTTATGAGACAGGGTCTCTCTATAGCCTGGAGTTAGGCTAAGCCAGCTGCTTAGCTGACTTCACCTCCACAGTGGTGTGATTATAAGCACACCACCATGTCCAGTTTTTTATGTGGGTTCTGGGGATCAAACCCCCAGGTCCTCATGCTACCACAACAAACACATTACAGTCAGAGCCATCTTTCAAGCCCTGTCATCAAATAAACTAAGCCACTCATTAATTCACAATAGAGTTCCTTGTATATGACAGGCACCATATCCCCTCCTAGGAGGTGACAGTCAGCAAAGCCCCTGAACCAAAGATGCAAACTAATATAAGACATAATTACGTTTTGTGAAATGTCACAGGAAAGAAACTCACAAAGTACTAGGCTAGAAAATGGCAGGAAGAATGTCTCTGAGGAGGCAGCCTTTAAACCAAGTTCTACAACAGAAAAACAACCACATGAGGGACTGGGAATAGGAGAGTATTCCAGGCAGAGACAAACTTAAGGAATAGAAACAGAAATGATGACATCAAGGAAGCATCAAATGGGGAAAGGGACCAAAGATTGGTGAGCAACAGTGGGGAGGCACAAGATTAAAAAGAGGGTCAGAGCCAGCAGGCCAGCAAAAGATCCAGTACTATACTTCATCTGATTCTTGGTGTCCAGCCAAGACTTCAGCAGTCCTCCTGGCACCCAGCACAGAGCTTTGTTTGAGTGTCCTGGGCAATGGGAATGACTCACAGGTCACAGTGGTGTGCTGGTACTTCCAGAAACTTCTTGCCCATCACTCACACCCAACATGACTTTAGATGAGCTGAAAGACTCTCCAAGGTCTCCCTTGACTCTGTGTTGGCCACATCCAGCCCTCGCTCGGGTTTTCCCCTAGGAAATGAAGAGTTCAGTGGACAAGAATGGTTTGGGTGAGTGGGAATTATCACTACCTCCCTTCTGAAAGGTGAGCCAACAGCAGGGAGCACATCTGAAACCTGAGAGTCACACTGCCTCTATTCTGGCCTCAAGTTTATGCACTTTGAGGCATAACCTTAAACAATGAATTCCTTACATATAAAATAGATCTAAGAAGGGCACTTTCTTAGGGTTTCTGTGTGTACTAGTGCCCAATCCATGAGCTCCAAGTTCAGTGTGAAACCCTATATCAACAATTAAGATGAGCTATTGAAGGAGACACTTGATGTCAACCTCTGGCCTCTACATGTGCACATATTCACACATGCACCAGCACACAAATACATATCGCACACTCATACATACTCCAACAAACGCAGCAGCAGAAGGTGAAGGGCAGACACACAGATGGATCTTGCTGGGGAGGCTGGCAGGTTAGTGATCTCCTGCTGCTATAACTTTGGGACCATGACTTCATACTCCCAGCAAAGCATGGTCGTCCTGGAGCTGAGGGATTTCTTCACACAGTGGTCTCAAAATAGACAATTTTTTATTGGAAAAAAAACCTTTATTTTGTGAATATCACATTATGCACCCTGTTTCCTCTCATCTCCCATCTCATCTCCCCTCAGACCCACTCACCACCCTTGCAATCGGCCCCAGCATAAAAAACTAACAGCTCATTGTGAAATCTGCAGTGTATCTCAGTGTGTCCCACAATATTCCCTTTTGTCCACACATTTTGCTTGCAAATGTTCATTATAATGACTCCTTGGTCTGGTACAAGGCCTCTGGTTTCTGCTACTTTGTCAATACTAGAACCTCAATGGAACTCCTCTCAGATATGCTGTAACTGTCCTGTGTCATGGAGATCCTGTAGTTTTGGATTGTGGAACTGGCCTCTTCTTGCACTCCAGCAGTTCATCCATGGGGTAGATGTTGGAGTTGGCCAACTTAGAGCCCTGGTTCTGGACCTGAAATCCCCACTTGCAGGGCCAGTTCTACTATGGAAAGGTGCAGAGCCTGCTCTCCCAAGTGCTATAGCTTGTGAGAGGCAGGGACAGCTCTCCTACTCTTGTGACCCTATCTGGACCAGATCTCCTGTTGCCCAATGGTGGTGAGGGCAAAAGGGAGGGGAGGGGATCTCTCCTATCCAAAACTACCACATAGCCCATAAAAGACAGGGCTGGCTCACCCACAACCCCCACATCCAGGGCCAGGCAGAGTTCTTCTAGTTTCTGCCTTGTTTCCTGTCCTGGGAGCCCATCTGGTGCCTGCCTGGTACTGGTCTGGTAGTGATCACAGGCTACCTCATGTGCCAATGTGGTGTTGGTATCCTGCTTGCTTTTTTTACCCCCAGGAATGTTAGGCTACTATTCATTCAGATATTCATAGGTCAGAACACTGAATGTACATATAGCCTCTCTCCTCTCTGCCACCTACTGATGCACATGTGACATAGCAGTCACATCTGCAATGCCTCTAGGGCACACAAAAGACAATTTTATAGTGGGATCCCACATTCATTTAGTTCAGTCTTAAAACTATGTTATGGCCTGAGACTCCTGATGAACCTTCTCTCCCATCAGTTATCACAAGTCCATCTTGGACTCTTCTCACCTACTCCTAAATATCTATGTAACTTTGCTGGTACTTTCTTTCTGGGTTCTTGTTCTTTACAGCCCTGCTTTTTTTTTTAAGTTTATTAAGTTTATCCATTTTACATCCCAATCATAGTCCCTTCCTTCCCCTCCTCTGGGTCCAGTCCTCCTGCTCCCTTCCCCCTATTCTACCTCCCTTTCTTCTCAGAAAAGAGGAGCCCCCATCCACATACCATCCCACCCCAGCACATCAAGTCACATCAGGGCTGAGCACATATTCTTCCCTTGAGGCCATACAATGCAGCTCTGCTAGGGAAAAGTGGTCAAAAAGCAAGCATCAGAGTCTATGTCACTTCCTAGGAGACCCATATGATGACCAAGCTGTCCATTGGTTACATATGTGTAGGGGGTCTAGGTCCTGTTCATGCATGCTCTTTGATTGATGCTTCTATCTCTGTGAGCCCCCATGGGCCTAGGTTAGTTGTCTCTGTTGGTCTTCTTGTGGAGTTTTTGTCCCCTCCGGTGTTTCTATCCTTCCCTCCCCCACCCCCAATTCTTCCACCAGTTACCCCATGCTCTGCCTAATGTTTGCCACTGAGTCTCAGTCTCTGTTTGGATCCTCTGTGGCATGGAGGTTCTCAGGTGACAGTCATGCTATGTTCCTGTCTGTAAACATGACAGAGTATTTATTGTTAGTAGTGATAGGGGTTGTACAGCCCTGCTTCTTGAAGGCCCAGACCTTGAAAGTCTAGAGAACCTCCTAGAACACATTGGTACCTTCTGGAGTCCAAATAATTTCTAAGTTACTTGCATGGATGTGTCCCTGCCAAAAAAAGCTGGCCTAAAAAAGGGGATAGACAGCCATGAAGAACTTAAATACTGTGGAAGTTGGGGGAGGGGGTTGTTATGTGCAAAACAAACTATGCCAGGAATTGTCAGGTACTGCTTAGTTATATTTGTTTACACACAAATCCCTCCTCCATTTCTGCATATCACACAGATCCATCAGAGATCTCCCTGCAGAAAGAACCATAACCAGGTCCTTCCCAACATGACTTGTGCCTGACCTAGCTACTCCAACACCGCCTCCTTGATTCTCAGTGTGCCAGTGAACTAAGGCCATGACCACCTTTAGCAGTGCCTGAGCAGAAGCCCCAGGAAGTTCTGCCTTTGGGATCTACTCTTGGCCAAGTGCCAGAGAGGCAGTGTTGGTTTATGCTACCAAAAATACTGCTGTTTCCTCTCTGTCTTATGCCTAAGAGTAACTACAAATTCAGGGTAAACACATGTGCTATTTTTGTTCCCACATTCCCTATACACATTCCCTTCTCTTCCAAATGGATCATTGGATTCTAGCCCCCACATCAGCCCAGCTGTTCCAATGACAAACAAGAAAATGATCTTCTGGGTCAGGAGTCTGCCTTCTTGTGACATTCCTGCCCCACTGTCCTCTCAGCTGGCACTAGGGTGAGGAAAGTGGCCTTTAGTCTCTCTCCAAAGAAAGCAGTGACTTTTCAGAACAGATACCACATGGAACCTGAACTACAATTTGCATTTTAGGCATCACTATTAACTCCTTAGCCCCTGAAATCACCTCAGAAAGCTAACTTCTGGCCTTAAGAGCCCAGATAGCTTACAAATGACTGACATATTGCAGATCATCAGCAAGTCATTTAGAATGTTAAATGGAGCTATATCATACTAGGTGAGAAAATCCAAACCTGAATAAGGATTAGGATTTGGGCTAGGGTCAATAAAATAGGAAGTAATTATATTGTAAAACTATTCTTTTAAAAATATTGTCAAGGATATTAAATAGTCATTTGTCCAAGTACATGCATTGAGAATCTCTTCTGATGAAGAGAGATGTGGCCACTGTGTTGCTTGGCTCTGACCTACAAGGGAGTAATAGGAGTGGGAGAGAAGCAGTGCCACTTCAGCTTCATAGAGGGATTAGGGCTTTGGAGGTGGCAGCATGGTCCAGGCTGAAGGATCTCTTAGGTGTAGGGATGACTTTCCTAGTCACAGTGCCTCTTCCTTCCCAGAGTCCCAGGTAGGTCTGTGGGAAGTCTGCATGGGACCTGTCAGGGCTCCGTGTATCTGGAAGCTAAGGTGGGCAGTGATTTAAAAGTTTGTAGACCCTTCCTCTTGCACTAACTTCAATGGCAGACAATTTTGAAAACAAAACAAAACCACTACTTTCTGGATACACTTGGCTCCCTACACACACGCACGCATGTACACGCATACACACACACACACATATACACACGAAATAAAACAGAGCTCATAGAAATAAAAAACAACTGAAACCAATGTTTATTTCTGATTTTCCTCACCACTTCCATGCTGTCTTGTTCCCCCACATGATAAATATATAACAAAACTTCAATATACAAATAAAACATGTGCAGCATGTGTGTAAGGATGTAGTAGTAAGTCCAGACAGCTTGTCAGATCCTGTGCCCAGGCTTATGAAGTAGATCTTTCTTGAGACAGAGCAATTGTGTGCAACACCTCTCTAGGGTCCGCGCCATTGCCAAGCTAGAAGACCTCCGTTAAAGATGGTTAGTAATGCAGAGAAGCTGTTCGTACTAAGAAAGGAGGCTGCCCACTTATTTTCCCTCTAGGACTTCACTGTGTTCTTCTGTGTGACACATTCTAAACTCAGTATAATACTAAAAGATGAAGGGACACAGGATGAAATTTAAAAAAAAAAAAGGAATAAACGGAATCTAGGAAGCTGGGTGATAGATAGCAGATATGTCTCTGAAGCAACAACATACAGGATGCACAGTCAGCTTATAAAGACAGGAAAGTTTAGGTTGTGTAGCTAGGCTTTTGTAAAAGAGAAAAATGTCATGGAAAAATGAAAAATAACTCTAACGTCTACAGAACATAAAATATCTAAGTAGTATAAAATATTCCAGGACAAGAGGGGCATGCTATCAAAGAAATTATAGTTCACATTTTGGATGAAATTATGACATTAAACAGCTGGGGCCCAGGTATAGCACATGATGCATAAACTCCACCAATTATAGTCCACATTTTGGATGAAATTAAACAGCTGAAGCATGGATATAGCACTTGGTGCATAAACTTGACGATTTCTTCTCAAATTCAACTTCTCAGAGGTTTAGCTTCAGGGGTCTGAGGGTTTTCAACTTTATCTTTCCTCATGCGGATGAATGCAACTGCTAAAACTATACCTGAAAAGAGGAAACTCAGAGTCAAACATAGTCTTTAGACGTCCCAACACAGTCACATATAGGGTCTTGGTGAGGGTAGGCATGGGGAATGACTTGTGAACCTCCATTTGTGGGATTAAGCAGTGCTTCATTGTTGGGTACAGAACTCTAGACATTCTCTTGGATAACTAAACACATCACTTGTTATCAGTTTGTAGGAAGCCCCAACTAATCCAGAAGCTGACAGGATCTCTACTAGGGAATAGAGGAGCCAATGTCCTAACTCCTCGAGGGAAAAATATATGGAAGAGTGTCTGAACCTCGTATGTACCCAAATATTGACTCTAGTTTTTCTCTCCAGAAAAAGAAGTGTAATCAGAACCAGGGAGCTGTTCAGACTTGCCCACCCACCTAGAACCTACTTTCATTGTGTTTGTACTAAGGAAGGAGTACCTACCACATATGCATCATTTATGATTTAGAAATTGATTTTATAACAATTTTAATTTCACAGTAAGGGCTTGGCATGCAGCTTAGTGGTAGAGCACTTGTCAGATACACAGCTCGAGTACCTTCCTTGTAGTGACGGCCTATCCTGAGGGGACTGCCTACACTTTCTGGTTTCTCCTACCTCTCTGAACTCTTGCAAGATTGCATTGTGCTTTTAGCACTAATCTGACCTATCAGAGCACACTAGGAAAAGAGGAGTTACTTTTTAGCACTAATCTGACCTATCAGAGCACACTAGGAAAAGAGGAGTTACTTTTTAGCACTAATCTGACCTATCAGAGCACACTAGGAAAAGGGGAGTTACTTTAAGGAAATTGTTCATCACTAAGCTTACAGGAGACACCAAGACTGAGAAGACTAGAAGCTCAGACACTTGCTAACAATCTTGCAGTAATTCACCTGCCCTCATTTGTAAAGATTAAGGGTATAAGACAAAAAGCCCCTGTTAATTCTCTTTCAATAGATCCTCAAAGCCGCCCATTCTTTAACTTATAGTGGGATCTTAGGAATAAGACTGTGAGAAAATTGAAATTTGGTGCATGAACTCAATCCTTTTAAGGTGGGCAGGAGAAACAATAAAGGGAATAAAGGAAGAAGGATTTAGTAAACAGTAGGATCAAGCAGGAAGGTTGCCTGAGTTCAAGGCCAATCTGGATGACAAAGCAAGTCCCTCTCAAAAGAAAGGAAACTCTTCTCTGTTGGTACAAAATGTGTGCAGCAGACCGCAGTTCTCAAGAGGGCCAGCTGGTCTCCATGCATGACAAGTGAGTAGCAGCCAGGTTGCCATGACCCTCCCACATCATGCATGTCTTAAGGAGTTTGCACTGAAGAGCATACAGAACAGGGAACCCTTTCAGAGGCCTGTGTTGTCCAATATGACATCTTGAGACATGAGAAGAAACAGTTAGATATAAAAATAGCAGTCCAGCAGACTTTAATGAAAGGAGGGGCAGGAATTATTCCAAGAGACCGTGTAAGACTGCGTTAAGCCATTCAGTCATGTGCACATAAATAGTAAGATATTTTTCTAATTAACCACCATGAGGACAGCTACTGAGACAACATAACTATCTTAGACACTGACCATTTGTGTGTGGTGGGGGGCAGACTACAAGAGACAACTGCTATCCAGCTAGGTAGAGAGTCAAGGCTGATTCAGTGAAGTTACCCCAGATAATAAAGAATCAGGGTCCAGAGTTAAAACAAAACAAAACCTCGAAGTGAAACTTGGCAGCCTTTCAAGTGTCACAGAATCTTCATTTCAAAGCCCTATTCCAACAGGGGCAGAGGAGCCCATGACCTCTCAGAGTAAAGGATCACACAGGCCTTGCCCGTCATGAAACCCAATCCTGACAAACTCAGTACCTAGCACAGCAGGACACAGAAACTGCATTCCTTTCTCCTTCATAAAGTCTTGGTAACTAGTCTCAAAATGCAGGAATGTGTGTGTAAAGCTTGATATGGTTTCAATCTTGAATGCCCTTCAAAGCTCCTTAATTCAGCATTACCAGCAGGTGACTTCCCCTTAGATGTCTTACCCTGAAAGGGAACAATAGGACCCTAGCCCCTTCCCTCCCTCTCATTTGCTCCCAACAGGGGGGTGAGCAACTTTCCTCTATAAGTACTGCCTTCCTGTGGACCCCAAAGGAACAGGTCAGTCAGTCATGGACCTCTGAAACCTCTGAAGCCATGAGCCAAAAAGAAACTGTTTTTTAAAAAGTAGATTATCTTGGGTATTTGTTACAATAAAGAAAGCTGGTAATACAAAGAGTATAAATGTCAGCATAGAAACCCAAGCAAGGAAATGACAAGTAGAAAGATGCTTCTGATGTAGTAGTGTCTCTCAACCAGGATACTTTGATGTGACTGACTGCTGACTTACATTCTTGGTTGGTACCCAACTCAAGAAACACCCAGAGCACCCCCTAAAGTAAGAATGACCTGATGAGCTCACACTTCTGAGGTCAGGGACAGGAATCCTTGGCTCTGAGAAGTCATACTCACCAATGACCAGAAAGGTGGTCAGAAGTATCCCAACTGCCATGCCCACAGTGGGTATCCCCTCCTGGCTACCTGCTGGCCGGAAACAGCTTCCATCCACACATTGGCAGAAAGTAACTAAAAAAGAACAGTATTTGGTAGGGTAAGTTTTTAAGTGAAGAGTTGCAGAATCACACTTTAAAGACAAGCATTTCTTAAACTGCCCCTGGTAACCTACCTGATAAGGAGACAGTGCCTTCCATGGGTGGCTGCCCCCCATCACTGATAAGGATTGGAATTTCATAAACTCGTTCTTCAAAGTTTGTGTGCTTGATGGAGAGTCGAGCATGTGTGCCTATCAGAACATGGAGAAAATGAATCACATGACAGTACAACTTCAGAACCCTCACTCAGCAGGAATAAAGCTTATTTTTGCATTGCATATAATCAGGTAGACTGGAAAATAGTCTGACGTAGGTGATGATACTTTGAGTAATTAATTCCATGCCTCTTACCATGAAAAATGGGTTAAAGCATCCTTTAACTTCTTCCTTGCCTGTTTGTATCACCTTTATCTTCTTTTGTCTTATGGCTCTAACTTTACAAATACTGTACTGAACAGGAGTGGGGTGCGGGGAGTGGGACATCCTTGTCTTGTTCCTGATTTTAGTGAAAATGCTTCAAGTTTTTTCCCCATTTGCCATGATATTGGCTGTGGGCTTGCTGAATTTTGCCTTTGTTATACCGAGCTATGTCCCTTGTATTCCTAGATTTTCCAGAACTGTTATCATGAAGAGATGCTGGATTTTTTTCAATTGCCTTTTCTGTATCTAGTGAGATGATTATTGGTTTCTGTTCTTGAGTCTGCTCATATGATGCTTACTGATTAATATGTGTTAAATCATCCCCAAATCTCTGGAAGGAAGCAGATTTGATCATGGTGGATAATGCCTTTGGGGTGTTATTGAGCTTGGTTTCCAAGTATTTTATTGAGATACTGACTTTTTGGGGAGTGGGTTGGGTCTTTTAATGGTTTTTGTATCAGGGCTTAATATAAAATGGAAATTTTCCATTTTTAAAAACTTTATAGAAGCTTGGCAGTGATGGCACCTCCCTTTATTCCCAGCATTTACAATAAAGAAAGCTGATAATACAAAGAGTATAAATGTCAGCATAGAAACCCAAGCAAGGAAATGACAAGTAGAAAGGTGCTTCTGATGTAGTAGTGTCTCTCAACCAGGATACTTTGATGTGACTGACTGACTCCTAAACATTATGGAAGAAATGATCCCAGTTTTACACACAGGCTTCTAGATAAGTGCATACGTAAAACATACGCTATTAGATTAGCAGTCGCTGTTGTCAAAAACAGATTTTAAAAAACATTGTAAGGAGAAATATTGGTCGATTTATATAGTTTTATTGATATAAACATAAAAAGTTTTCATTTTAACAAATTAAATTCAAAATTATATAAAATATTTATTCACCAAATGGGCCTTATGCCAGTAATACAGTTGATCTAATGTAAAAGTCAACATAATCTACCAGTTGCTGGCAAAACCTCAAACTTAATCATCCAGAGAGAAACAATGCTCAGCAAGTTGTGAGTATAAATCCAAAGTATTCAATACAGATCACTTATAAAATATCCTTACTGGCGAAAGATGGGCAATGTCTTCTACAATAGGAGAACAAGGGAAACACTTTTTTCATTACTTACTTATATTCATCTACTGAAAGTTTTAGCCAGTAATAAGTCAAGATTGGCAAGGAAGACACTAAATTGTCTGTTATAGGCAACACAATTAACCTTTGTTGAAAACTGATGGAATTCAAGTAATATAAATATTAGTAAATATTGTTAATGAGTTATCAAACAATAATATTATCCAAAAATCACCAATTATATTTCTATATCCTAGAGATGCATAGAAATATGTCTTAAAACTATTTAAAAAAGCAAATCATTTTTGTAAGAACTCCACACTGAAAGTTAAGATATATTACTGAAGGAAATTAAAAAAGACCTCAGTAAGTGGGAACATACACCTTGATCATGAATTGAAACCCCTACTCCACTCCAAGCACCCAAACAGACTCAGCAGCATCTAATCCCAAACTCAACTGGTTTTTTTTTTTATAGAAATAGACAAGTGGTATGCTGACATTTATACTGAGATGTATAATACCTAGAATGGATAAAACAACTTTGGAAAAATATACCACCCAGTTTCCAGTCTTATTATTCAGGTATAGTAATTAAAACAATATAGTATTTTAAGATAGATTTTTTTCTTCCCACTTGAATTTTTCTGAAATTTTAAAGATAATCCATGCTGAAGGGATGGATGTTTTGACTAAATGGTGTTAGAATAATTAGGTAGCCATATTAAAACAAAGCACCTTGATTGTGACCACTTACCCTATATAAACATTAACATGAAGTGGATCTTGTTATAGTGACCTTGTGTTAGGCAAATTTTCTTTTCTTTTTTTCTTTTCTTATTTTTTGTTTTCAGTACATCCCTACCACAGTTTCCCCTCCCTCCTACCTCCTCTTCTGCCTTAGATCCACTCCTCCTGCATTTCCCTTCAGAAAAGAGCAGACACATTTAAAATTCAAAGACTACATAAGAAATAAATAACTCTGAATTTAATATTTTTAAATTTGCTGTTTAAAGATATTGCAATGGGAGCTGTCGAGGTGACTCAGCAATTCAGAGTGCTTACTGCTCTTGCAGAGGACCTGAGTCAGTTCCCTGAACGTCATATTGGCTCCCAACTACTGTAACTCCAGTTCCAATGGATTGGAAGCCCTCTTCTGACCCACAAGGCACACATACAAACTAAGAAGTAAATCTTTAGAAAAGAGGAAAGAACACTGCTATAAAATACAGTTTCTTGCTAAAGCACATGATACACACACATATACACTCTCTCTCTCTCTCTCTCTCACACACACACACACACACACACACACCCCTAACAATTCAACAATAGAAGCTGAAGAGCTCAAGCTGGGAACATTATTTGATCAGATGCTTCTCTGATGTATGGATGGCAAATCACCACATGAAAAGAGGAGAGGGCTTAAAACATTAGTCACTAGGAAAACACCAATGAAAAATATAATAGGAGACGGATGTGCACCCACTAGAATGGCTAAACATAACCGAACATCTCCTGGAGCAAAAGCATCCAGGAGAGCTCTGAGCAGCTGAAGTGGTTCCTCATGCACTGGTGGGAATGTAAAATGCTAAGAACAAATTGGGAAATAGTTTGATCTTTTCTTAACAAGCTAAGCATTAGCTAGCATGTGATGTAGTCATTCCAATCCTCGATGTTCAACTAAGAAACATGAAAGAGCATGCTCCTACCAAACACTTGTCCACTCACGGACTCAGCAACGTGGAGTCAGTGAGAGAATGGGATACCCTGGAATACTACTGCACAATTTTAAAAAATGAAGCTCTGATACGCACAACAAGAATGTATAACCAAATAATCCTGCTGAGAAGAAGAAGCTGGAAATACATGAAGTTATGAAAATCAAGACAAATTTGGAGCAGCAGAAAGATCAGTGGCTGGCTGAGAAAATGGGTGGGCTTAATGAGGTGTGCAAGGGCAATAAAAAAAATAAAGAAAAAACTTGAGAGTGGTAAAATATTCAGTTGATTGTGCTGATCTGATGTGTGTATGTGTGTGTGTGAATTCTTGTAAAGTTGTACATACACATTGGCAAAATATAGCTTACTGTATGCTGTGTTTCAATAAAAATATTAGAAAATCTATTTCTTAGCTTCACTGGAAATTTACAAGTGATGTTCAGATTTTTCATCTATCCGTGTACACCAACCAGGATGCTGTATAGTGTCAAGTTTCCCTTCCTGCAAATCTTGGGGCTTTGAAGACTTTTCCTGTGACCTTCTAGCATAAACCTCTTTCTTAGAAGAAGCAAATTCTGTGTTGACTTATAAAGCCCACCAAGGCAAAAAAGGAAAAAAAAAAAGAAACCATAATTCCTTTATCCAACATTGATTTTTCTCCTTGTACATTTGATAACTCACCATTGATTTTGGAAACTTCCCAGTCATTTTGTAAGCTTTCTCTGCCAAGGGCGAATGTAAACTGGGGCCTCCGAAATGACTGTTGGTCATCATCGGTGGCCTCAAAGATAAGACTCCCGGTGGTACTGAGGGGATGGCAGAAGAATAAGCCTGTGTACTCCTTAGCCAGGCGAGGGGGGTTGTCATTCACATCCATGAGGGCCAGGTGGAATTGTGCCGTGGAACTCAAAGAGGACCCACCTAAGAAGTCAAAGGGTTAGAATATAATTCTAAGCATTATCATTACCGCATAAGGAAGCATGCTTCTCTTTCCTTAAAAAAAAAAAAAAAAAAATCAATACTTAAGTAGCCATGTCTATTAAAGTAGTAAAAAATAAGCTTTTACAGTTACAGACATAATTTTAGTTCTGGCCAAACTGTTTAAATGGAACCAACAAAATGACTCAGTGGTTAAGGACATTTGCTGCCAAACCTGCTGATGTGGGTTCAATCCCTGGAAGCCACAAGGAGGAAGGAGAACTGACTCCCATAAATTGTTCTTTGGTGTGTACACATACATATGCACACTCTCCCTCCCATACACAAATAAATGTAATAAAATGTCTTAAATGTTCAAATGGTAATACTAACAACATGTGTGTGTCTTTAAAACGACTCTGAAATTTACAGACAAGAAGATTGATGCTCAGAAGCTGCGTGACCCAACTAAGTTCGCACAGCTAGTACACAGTAGAGAGGCCACTAATCCAGGAGGCCTAGCAGCTGCCTGCAGCATCCTAACTCAGCTTTCTAAGCTTCCTTTCCTCAGCTGAGAAGTTGAGAAAACCATGTCCTCTGCTGTGTGACCAATTGGTAGCCCTGGGCTCTTCGGCAAATCAATTTCTCAATGCCTTGGTTTCTTTGTGCAAAAAGTATGGGGAATAACAGAGGCACACAGGAGGTGCCCAGTGTGGTACAACCGACCCTGACTGTCCTCGCCTGACCTTGCACAGACACTGCTTTGACAGATGGACTCTGTTTCTGTTCCCGTAAACCATTTTCTGGCTCCTGCTTTGATTCCAGGAAGCCTTGTTTTCTTGCTTTTCTTGACAGCAATTTCTATGTCCCTAACTGGTCTTAAACCAAAGACAAGTCCACTGATGTCCTTGAAGTTGTCTGGTCTATTTACATTATCATTCAGTGCCAACAACTGAAACTGGAACAGGGTTTTGGCTCAGGGTTGAAATCCACGAAACTTCTAAACTGTGAGAACCACTTAGGAAATCCATGCAAAGTGAAATGTTGATCCTCGTGGGATGAAGGAGAGGGCACAGCATCATGGTTCAGGCAGAAACCTCCCTAGGACTCAATTGGAGCTTTTAGATCACCAGTTAAACACACACAACCTGATAGCAGAATGTATAGCAGCAGCACAGACAGAGCTACCCGTCTCAGCAAAGCCTTGTCACTTCCAGCAACAATAGCCTGCAGTTCTGTAGCTTGCTGTAGTTGAATTTGACTATGGTCATTTTGGTTTTCTCCATTTTTTCCCATACATTTTTATGATTCCTTTCTCTGTTCCCCATGTCCATCTCTAATTTGGGGCTTTGTATTTTAAAAGTTTATTTATTTTTTTGTTCTAAAACTGTACTTATTTGATAGCAATTTGTTCTGCTCTCGACTCTTTTATAAGCCAAGCAGATATTTTACTAGCTAATTAGAGTCCTTGATTAGCATAATATCAACAGAATTCCTACTGCACAATGGAAAATTCCATTTAAAGACACTCAATGTTTTAATTACCAGCCTTAACCTTGGATAGAGTACTATTCCTGTTAGTTTGTCTTTATTTTAATCTCAAGACTTTCCTGGAACTTCATGCTCAGAGCTAGTGGGCATTGTGTATGGGCAACTGAATTAAATAGGATACAAGGGTTATGCAGGGTTGGTTCAAACATTCTGCCGTGTCTCTGTAATTGTCTTCCCTTTCAAAAGTCCATCTTGCCTCATGCAAACATGAGATACCCAGGTCCCCTGACACCTGCTGAGTCAGAATCCTGAGGACAGACTCCCAGGTAACTACCGCACAAGCTTTGTAGTAGACAGCCTGGCATAAAACATCCTGTGCTCCAAAACTCATGAGCACTGAGGGGCCATCATTTAAGGCTCTGTGCGCCACTGGTTTCCTGTTTAGTAGATGCCCTCAATCCCTTTTGAGGAGGTAGTGAGGGTGGTTAGCTAGGGACTCTAGAACTTTCCTAGAAGACGCTCTAGTCCCCACAGGAAACTAGAGCTGGCAGCAACCCTGATACCCTGCCAGACTCAGGGAAATTCTGCCTAGTTGAAGCCCAGATTAGCACAGGTGTTTTCTCACACCACCATGAAGGACTGAACACACACACACACACACACACACACACACACACCTTTGCATTTATTTCACCATGGCTTTATGATCATACTCAGCAATGATTTTTAACCTTATCAATTTTTTTGCCCTCCCACTCATTTTTATTGATGTCTTTCCTGATAATCTGGTTTGGTTTTGCTCACCTATTTCAGTGGCCACTACTTGCACTCGGTACAGACTTTCTGTTTCCCTGTCCAGCGGAGCGGCGCTAAATATCTCACCGGTGACGGAGTCAATTTTAAGCCAGCCTCTCTTGTCGTCTCTCAGTGAATAACTTTATTAAAGGAAGAGCAGGAGAAAACCCAGTTACTTTGCATGAAAATGAGAGATTGTCTGTGCTTCTAAGCTACTATGTGGCATTAACATTTGGGTGCACTATGGAGCAGAACCCCAGAATCAGCATCTCATTAACAAATCTCCCTTTGGAAGAAGAGCTGACTTTAGAGCAGTGGTTCTCAACCTGTGGGTCCTGACCCCTTCGGAGGGCAAATGACCTTTTCACAGGGGTCACTCTAAGACCATCTGAAAACACCGTTATTTACACTAAGATTCACAACAGTAGCAAAATTACAGTTATGAAGTAGCAATGAAAATAACTTTATGGTTGAAGGTCACTCAGCATAAGGAACTGTATTAAAGACTCACTCGAAGCACTTAGGAAGATTGAGAACCACTGCTTTACAGCATGGCTCTGTGCTTGTTTTATTATGTGTGGCAGAGTGGCAAACTCTGGAAGAAAAGTCATACCTTCCTGGCAATCGAGATTTCAAATTGAAGTGTCTTCTGAAACCTTTCAGTACAACACCCACCTAAGGAAACCTGAGCAGCTAGTGTTGGAGACATGGGCTTCTGGTGACCCAGTGAACCCTGACTAAAGAAATATGAACTTCAGCAGGCAGGACCAAGGCAAGAGTTGAAGAACATGGCCTTTTGATACGCAGATAACCCAATAAAGTGTAGTAAATATGGTGTAAATACTTGGAAACACAGAGAGGTTACTTGGATTGAGAAAAGCATTTCTGAAGGAGATGTTGACACAGGCAAGAAGGATGCCTCAAAGATATGCAAGCCAGAACAGAGAGGCCAAGAACACCCTGGTGTGTCCACACTGCATGGATACCTGTGGAGAGCCGTGGATGGGGAAGATGAGGCCATGGAGACTGGGAGAACCCCATCATAGAAGCCAGAGGCAGCCATTGGGGTGTGCTGAGTGTGACGTGACTGAAATTGTATCTTCAACAGAACTCATTGGTAGGTGTAGAAAGGATTAATTTGAGAGAAACAAGTCTTGACTGAGGAAAACCTGTGAGTTTAGCCTTTTGTAAAGCCTCAGATTATGTTAAATGGTCTTGTTAAATGGGTTTTGGGGGTTAGACCCAGGGAATTCTCTCTTTTGCTTTTCTGTATCCTCCTTTCTCTCCTATATAGGAGTGAACAGACTTGAGAAAAATGGGACATAGACATAGTATAGGAAAGATCAAGAAAAAAGGACAGATTATTGAATATGGCCTTATACCTTTGTATACTGATACAAAATTAATATTATATTTGGCT